>WEIS01006720.1:349-17706 GCA_013389965.1 Todus mexicanus | reverse complement strand
CTCCAGCCTGTCTGCATCTTTCTGTATAGCAAGGGCCAAAACTGAACAGAGTACTCGAGGTGTGGTCCGACAAGCACCGACTAGAGTGGCAAGATGACATCTTTGTCTCTGCTGGTGATGCCCTTGTTAATGCAGCCCAGCATCCCGTTGGCTTTGCCACAGCAATGCACCGTTTCGCTCATGTTGAGCCTGCTGTCCAGAAGTTCAGAAACAAAGCACCTGCTGAGGAAAAGATGCTCTGAAAAAGATGAAACCGGCTCTGAATAACAGGATCACTGGTGAGATATAATTTTTAAAAACTATGAAAATAGATTGCATATTGTAACTGGTCTAGAAGACCTGGCAGAACAATCCCATGCTTATGCTGTCCCATGCCCAGAAAAATGCATTAAGTTATTTGTGTGAAAGATTGTTAAATTATGCCTACTCTGTACTAGAACATTTTTACTAATGCAGATACTCGAGCAAAGTGTCTCTTTGTGGGTTCATTTTTTCACCAGCAACGAAATATGGACACTTAAATAGAATCAGCCCTACAGGCTGAGAGGTTATTGTAGCCCTGTATAACCATTCCTCTACTGGAACACAAACTGAAATAAAAAGTGTTTTAAAATAATTTACCCTCTAGGCAACAACAGAATATCAGTGGGATAGTCTGAATTCAGTAACTGCAGAGAGACATGGGGACCAGATCTGTACATCCTACATTACTCTAGATAATGCAAGTCGTGCAGAGTGTGTCCCAGGGAATTGCCTCCAGGGCAGAAACCATCTATGGCAGAATGAAGCCCAGAATTACCCTTGAGCTAAATTCTTGCCTCTACCGCCAATTGCTTGCATGATTTGGGATAAGATACTTCAGCAGTTCTTCTGCAACTCCTATTCCAGTGTTCATTTATGTAATTATCTTTCCCACACTTTCGCATGTGAGGTGAGCTCTTTGCTACCGAAACTGCTTCTCACTGTATGAAGGGAACCTCACTGGTGACACTCAGATATCCTGAGTGAATTTTCAATCTCCAGAATTCTTCATGTTCTTCGATTATTTTGCAGAGGCAACACAAATATGAAAGAGATTCTTATTAATACAAATGGTCCATGTTTCTTGATAAAGCACGAAAGAACAGCCTTTCACTGAACAAAGTTCTTTGCGCTATGGCTGGACTCGTGCTTCTCACTAAGACTGTAAATCTGGCTCTTGGTTGTCACTCCATTCTTATGTATCCGAACAGCACGATTTGAAAGCAGAAAAGCAGTGTAGTATTTGGGCAGTGTGTGCAAATTATGGGGTGAAAGATACCTTTTAACTCACTAATATGCAAAAAACAGAGACATGTAGATTTAAAATGTTTAGCAGCATCTACTGGGGTAGTGCTTACAGAATACAAAATCCTTCAGCTACCTCTGAATGCGTGTGCTGATTGCACTGCAGCTGTAGCAAGGTGGAGCAGCTCTGTACATACACAGGTGGTTGACTATGCACTTCCGTGGCTGCTGGTGGTGTCTAAGATACCTCAGGTCCCCTAACACTGTGTTGCAGGGAACTGCAATTGGCACGAACTTTTACACTGAAGCATAATTATGTCAAAATCAGAGGGCTGGCTTCAGCTCCAGTGGTTGTGGTAGTTTCTACTCATCTATAGGTACCTGGTGCAGGACAGGCACTAGCTGCATGGTCTAGCTATCCACTGGGCTGGTAAACTTGAACTTACTGTCACGTCACATATCAGTGCTTGAACAATGCAAGCTACAGATGAGTGGGGCACATCCCTCCATGATGAGATCATAGTTCTGGTAGTACTGAATTTACAATTTGAGATGCCTGAGGCCTGTGGAGTGACACAGCTGCATAATTAAATGGGTAGCTTTTGTTGATAATTCCTGGAGGTGTTTTATTTTTTAATTCAGCTGTCAAAATCCAGTTCCCAGATGATTCTTTCATCTCTTTAATGTGCTGGCATTTATCTAATCTTTGCCCAATAATCACTGGCTTGCTTTATTTATGTCTGAAAGAGCTTCTTTCAGTCATTTGTGTGAAGAAAAATCTGCAGCCTTCTAAATCCACAGTACTTCTGGACAGGGTTACTAAAAAATGGCAAATGCATTTCATGGTTTTCCATGCAAACAGACAAAACATTGATTTTTATGGTTTCTATTCCCCCTATTGTCACTCCCTGCATGCAGTGACCCAAGAATCCTGGATCCCCACTGGATCTCCAGGTGAGATCCATCACCCCCCTGGATGCTGCATACAGTGATACTTCTTCTTTGCTGCAAAGGCCTTATAATTTAAATTGGTGAGGCAAGCAGTCACTACAAATAGAATTGGGCATCAAAAGCATGGACTAGAGCCTAGATTTTCCAAACTTGAGTGACCTGCCAGGTAGATAAGTTAAATATGCAACCAGCTGGTGGAACCATATTGTAACATAGGACTTTAATACCAGAAGAAATGCACATTCTCTGCAAATAGATACCAGAGAGAGAAGGCAATTCAAGCACAGATCCTGTCATCTTTGACAGTTGCCCAGGGAAAATGCCCCAAACGGTGGAGTAACAGTTGAGTTCTGCAAAGGCCATTTCATTCGCAGGAAACATGAGTTTGCCTGCAGAATCGTAACTACAAAAAATGTTAATAAAACAGTTATTCCCAGTAAACCTGGGTTACTGGTAATAGGTAAGAGTTTGTATGTGAGGGGGAGTGTGCAACACTGTAGTCAGAGAAGTGATCAGAGAAAACAATTCTGAATTAAGTCTTAAGAGACCTAAACTTCATGTAAGTTTTCCATTCAGTTCTATTTTTATGCAAATTACCTTTTTATGTATTTAGAAAATTGCAAATACAGTTTCCTTGTGTAAGTCCCTCCTTAGACTCCTTTCCACTCTCCAAATTTAAGGGTACTTATTAATCAGAACAGTGAGTTTTATGTAAGTGATCTTCACAAGAACGCACATTGCAATCAGGAAATGGGCTGGTAGCCTAGTGTGCAGTGAGATGCTCTTCTTTAGGTCCATCAGACAAAGGGAAAGTCTTCACAATCCGAGTAAGGTCTGTTAAGACTTCCAGTTGACACTAAATGTCTTGGTTCCAGAAGAATAGAAAGGGAAAATGAAATACTAGTAAGTCACTGCAAAAACCTAACGGTTTTCTGACTTGTCTGATGATCGGTACTGGGACCAGTACTGTTCAATATATTCATTAACGACTTGGATGAGGAAATAGAGTGCACTGTCAGCAAGTCTGCGATGACACAAAGCTGGGAGGAGTGGCTGACACACCAGAGCTGTGCTGCCATTCAACGAGACCTGGATAGGCTGGAGACTTGAGCGGGGAAAAATTTAATGAAATATAACAAGGGCAAGTGCAGAGTCCTGCATTTGGGCAGGAACAACCCCAGGTACCAGTAGAGGTTGGGGACTGAACTGCTGGAGAGCAGTGAAGGAGAAAGGGACCTGGGCACCCTGGTCAGCAGCAGAATGACCATGAGCCAGCAACGTGCCCTTGTGACCAGGAAGGCCAATGGTGACCTGGGGTGGATTAGAAGGGGGGTGGTCAGTAGGTCAAGAGAGGTTCTCCTCCCCTTCCACTCTGCCCTGGTGAGGCCACATCTGGAGTGTTGTGTCCAGTGCTGGGCCCCTCAGCTCCAGAAGGACACAGAACTGCTGGAGAGAGGCCAGTGCAGAGCCACTAAGGTGGTGAAGGGAGTACAACATTTCTCTTATGAGGAAAGGCTGAGGGAGCTGGGGCTCTGGAGCTTGAAGGAGACTGAGGAGTGATCTCATTCATGTTTGTAAGTATGTAAAAGGTGAGCGTCAGGAGGATGGAGCCAGACTCTTCTTGATGACGTCCAGTGATAGGACAAGGGGTAACGGGTGTAAACTAGAACACAGGAGGTTCCACTTGAATATTAGGAGGAACTTGTTTGAAGTGAGGGTGGCAGAGCCTGGCCCAGGCTGCCCAGGGGGGTTGTGGAGTCTCCTTCTCTGGAGACTTTTAAAACCCGCCTGGACGAGTTCCTGTGGGACTTGGTCTGGGTGATCCTGCTCCGGCAATGGGGGGATTGGACTAGATGATCTTTTGAGGTTCCTGCCAATCCTTAACATTCTGTGATCTCTGAGCTTTGTGACTTGGTACATCTGGATTGGGCTCAGAAAGCCAGAAGACTCCTAAATTTAGAAACACATTTCAGGCAGCAGCTGCTACAGAGCAGCAGTATGTTACCAGCAGGGATGGACTTGTAAGCCTCATCTTACTGGCAGCATCCAAGTTGGGAAACCAGAGAACCCAGTTCACCCTCCAAATGCCATTCCAGATGGGTCACACACAACCAGCTATTGATCTAGTCCTGCAAGGACTATCAAGCCCACTGTTCAAAAGTTATTCCCAGGAGCTTAAGATATCAATCCGGACTTGGGGAGAGATTGTTTATATCTGTTACACTGGCATTCCAGTTTTCATCCCAGAGAATTTTCAGCTAAGACAATGAATAAATAAAATAAAATTTTAAAACCCCACCATAACAGCTTTCTGACTTTAGGAGAGGTTGTAGCAGGAGAAAACAATGGAGCTACCACAGATTTTGCATGTGTGCCATGTTTATGTCCCAAAACATGCAAGGGAATGCCTCATGCTTTTGAGCCCTTACCCCATTGGGATTGCTTTTTGAGTAGTGCTGTGGTGTCCAGGAGCAGGGTCCAGCATGAGACAATTGGAGGGGGGTCTCTGTGCCAGGAACATGGTGATCCTCAGCTCTGCTCTCTTCATGTGCAATAACTGTGCTTTCACTTAGGCATAGCCTAAAGTATTTTACCACCTGCCAAAGTCTGTAAGTACCCACTATCAGATTTAACTTCTATCACAGGTATATAGTAAGTGAAAGCCCAGTTTTAAGGGTATGTGTAACGTTAAGTAGTCTTCCAGGCAGGCAGAAGTGTCCAACACTTCCTTGTATCATCTTTTAGATAAATAATTTTAGGAGCAACCACCCTACCGACAATAAAGCCTTGTAATTCTCCACTCTTTGCTACTTAACGTCTGCTTCACAAATGCAAACCATCGATCAAACCAGAGCTAGTGTCACAGAAAAATCATCCTGTTCTCCTGTTGAAGCTATCAGGGCATCTTTCATGGTCATGTAGCATCAAGAGTGAGGTAAAGAGTCCAGTTTGGTCCTGAATAGCGGTCTCTGAAAATGGTACAGTTTTCTGGAAGGATGGATTGAAAGCAGTTTCCAGTAATAGAAGTTTGCTTCACACTAGGGTTTTGGAAACTTGTTTTTTCTTAATTAGGTATTTTTTTCTTAATATTGGTAGTACATAGTTTCTACCCAGAGAAATTCAGTTGTCAGGGATTGGCATAGTCAAAATAATACCACTTAAGGCAATGCAAAACTGTAGGCGTAACAGAAGGACACTGCTATGTCACCACTGGTTTGTTAAATGCTTTCATTTAAAACTCACAGAGCATGAACAGAAAACATTATCAAAGCCCTACACGTCAGAAAAATGTTCACCATGTAAGAGTCATCCAAAATTCCCCAAGCACAAAAAAGGACTTGCTTTCTCTCAGCATAGTGTCATTTTCCTTGCAGAAGAAGCAGGCTTGAAAATATCACAGGAAAGCCAAAAATCATTGTTGCAGCAGAAGGAGAGAGAAAGAACTTGAAAACTAAATCTGAACTCAGAAATTCCCTTCCGTTCATCCATGCCTCAACTTTCCCTGTCTTAGGGTTGGGAAAGTGATAGCTGACAAATGCTTTGATATGTGCAAGCAATAAACAACATACACAAGAGCCACATCCTGACATTCTGGTTCATGGCACTCAAGTCTGCCAGAGATCCCAGGACCAAACGAATTTCTTGCCTGCAGTACAGGTTGCTACGCGCCACTTTTTTGAAGACTGCTGTTGCACAGCATTTTGTAGGCAGTCATTTCAGTTTTCAAACATTTCAAAGAAGGAAGGAGAACAGTATCTCTTTCTCCCTCTCAAGTGCAAGTGGATGACAGGAGAAAGCGCTGCGGTTCTCAAATAGTGAAAACACCTGCTTAAATACAGTGTGTGAAAAATAAAGATGTTTAATGAACAGAATGGCTCATACAGGCGGCTCCTTGGTGCAGACATGTCCTTAGCAGGCTCCAGCAAGCATCACCAGACCTCCCTTGGGGACCAGGTTTTCCTTAAGGTGGCACAGGAGCACTGTTGGGTTTTCCCAGCTTCCGTGAAGCTGGTATAGCTTTGCCTTATTTGCAAATGTAGCAATATTGCTTTTCTTTTGGAAGATTACAAGATCAACAATATCCTTGTACAAGAATGGACAAAATGCCTGACGCAAAGTAGTGTGTCTGATCGTACATTCTTATTTCCAGCACTTAATTTTGTCATCTGTAGTGTCTGTAGGGGGTGTCTGCAGAATTACCTATCCTGAAAATGTCTTCTTTTTCTCATTAAGTGCAGTGGTATTTAATCATTAATCATTTTACAGCTTCATTAAGTGGCTTGCCTTAACATTTCCTGTACCAGTACAGACTGCAAAGATCATATTGGCATCTTGAATAAGATGACAAATATATTGATATTTTTCCATCCTAGCAGCCCATGCTGAGCCACTTCATCTCCTGAAGTAAAAAACATCTGAAAAACCCAATACAAAGACCCAGCATTTCTGAAAGGTGACTCTTTCTTCATTAGTCTGCTTTTCATGCTGCTGAGCTGAAAATGACTCAATGCCATAAAAGCAGTACATAGTAATAGCTTGTATTTGATTAGGAAAGAGGTAGATTGTGTTTAGCAATGTCCAGCTGAACTGCTTGTCCTTATATTAGGTATATACATAGACTAAATGACTATGCATGAACAAAGCTGAAAATGGGTTGTAAGTGGGCTTTTTACTCTTTTTTTTTTTTTCTTTAGTAGACAAATTACCATCTTTCAAAGAACGATCATTAAGGAAACCACGTGTATTATGGACATCTGTGTTTTGCCATTCAAGTATTCTTTAAAATATGTGAAAATTTGTACCGGTTGGCATAAAAAAATTGTAGAGATTCTCAGAATTTGTAGTAGCCAGTAGTATACCAATTTTGTCCCTAGGTATTTGGGGCAAATCAACCCTTACACAAATCTATGTTGGATTAATCTGATTTTTTGGTGAGGGAAGCTTTTTCTAACAGTAGCTAGACAGTGAAATAGGACATGGAACGTCTTGATTTTACCTAAGTATCCTCCTTTATGATTTATTGGTGAAAAGTTCATGCTGTTCTGTGTACTGAGAACAATTTGGAGAGCTACATATTTCAGAAGGGATGATTATTTTCATCTGAACACATCTATTTTGGACATGGTCCAATCTTACATAACTCTTTGAAGGATTTTTTTCCTTCGCAGGGAAGTGTCTTCAAAGCAAATAATAGCATTTTGTGTCTACCGTGGGAGGAATGCTCGCTGGGTAACAGCCCAGAGTGTACAAAGTGTGTTAATGTGTCCATTTGCTCCAGGGGTGCTGAATAGTGGGGGGTTTTGTGAGACTGTGCTGAGAGGGTTAGCATAATGATGGGTTTAAAAATTCCATTTTCTCCAGCTTTTCCTTGAGAGCAAGAGTCCAGTTTTTGCTAGGTGATAATTCACCTTTAATAAAGAAATGAGAAACCTTGGCAGGCAGAGAGCTTCCCAAGGAGAATCAAGGTAAAATGGTAAACCATTACCTTTAAAATCACCTAAAGTGCTCCGGCAGCTCCCGTTGCTGCTTTTTTGATAAGTAGCTGCTCTACAGTGGTTAGATGCACTAATGCTTTCCAGGGCCAGGGTAATTTCATGCAGTGGATACTGCTTCTGAGATATCTGAAATACAGCCTAAGGAGCATGCACCAGTTATTTATTAGGACATAAAATAATCATTGTCCCTCTTGTCTTCCCATCAGCCAGGATGCATGAGAAGAAGGGGAAGGAACAAAGAGGCATTGCCTTTTGCTGCAGTTGGGTGGATTTTGCTTTTTGTTGGTAGGATGAATCTTAAGGATTTATAGCTCTCAGGGCTGTTAAAGTTGTCCAGTCTTTAACAGCTCCCACAGCTTTCTCTCTTAATTACTGTTCATATCGACCTTTGCCCTCCTGCCAAGACTCTAGTCTGTGTTTTATTTCATTGTTTTATTTTTAAGAGTCTGATAGCTTCTTCAACATTGCAACTCAAAGCTCTTGTAGGAAACAGGTTGTTTTTTACAGATTTTGTTTCTCTGCTCTCTCCTAAATCCCAGTAAGGTGCTCTGCATTACAGGCAGCCTTCAAGGCAGGCAGCTAGGTCTGTAGGCAACATACGGGTTCCTGCACTCCGCTTTCACCACCAAACCCCCTTTTATCTCTGAACAGCAATGTGGCATGGCTCCATGGTGAAATCCTCCTTTTCCTCTGCACCTCCTCACCTTTCCACACCTCAGTGGTGTGGTCCTCCCTGTCCTCTTGTCCTGCCCTACCTGCTTCTCCCTGGGGCAGTGGGCAGGGATGCTCATACTCTCTCCAGCAGGGCAAGCACTAGAGAGTGCAGGAAGCTTTTCCAGGCTTTTGCCCTAGTGTCTTTGCTTCATCTTGTCCCAGGGATCCCAAAGGAGGGGTGATCTGCAAACCCACATCCATGAGTTTTACTCAGTGGCATTGCAGACCCTTGTATCTGCTAGCTACATCAACCATGCTTGCTAGGCAGGGACTGGGAGAGGCTTCAGACATTGCCCAGCCTGTGTGAGCATGGCTGGAGAGGGCTGGAGGACACAAATTGATCTAGAAAAAAGTGAATCATGAGTGGTATGGTGATGTTTTTTTAATTCCAGAAGGAATCAAGAAATGTCAAAATTATGCCTTCTGTTTCAGCACAGTTTTACTCTCTGACTCTTACTGATTCTATTCCCCACTCCCTTCTTTTTCATTATCCTCCAAGGAAGACTATTTTTTAATTAAGTGGGAGGGCAGATTTTCAGAAGAGAGAGAAAGTCTTTGTTCTTCATGTCCCAAATTGATTAGCATTCTTGTAACTTTGCTGTTTGCTTATCTAAAAAGAAACCATGGTTTGACTGAGGAAAGAATAGCTTTTGCATTTTAATTTTCTCCTAACTGAAAGCTTCTAAGATACCCTGATGATACTGGAAAAGATTCTGGGACTCACTCGCCATTCTCAAATTCACCTAACTAGTAGCATCCCCTGACAGCTCCAGTAGAAGAAACACACACAGGAACATCAGATCTGTAAGCAAATCTTCAGAGCATGAACTCATCTTTTTAGCTAACTATGCAAAAATAAGAAGTTCACAATCTATGAACCCGAGCAATTAGTTCATGTAGAGACCCTTCAAAATGGAAAGGTTTAGTGAGCCTCTAGGACAACTATGGAACTGCAAAGTCTGTGACTTAAAAATGGAAAAGCAAGCTAAAAATAATGAATTTGGGACAGACAAATTTCAGTAAACTCAAGAGAATTCATAACTGAAAGCTTTGATGGATAGAGGAGTTACACAGGGTAAATTACCATGAAAGCACAAACTGGCCCGGAGGAAAAGCAAGAGGTGTAGTAAGAGACTCACAGCACTAAATTACTCACTTTTTCTTGGCTTTAAGCAAGAAAGTTCACATAAAATGGTAAATAGCTCAGATCACTAAGCATGATTTGAATAGAATTGCAAAAGCATGTGAGGGCAAAATATCAGAAGACAGAGACATAATGTGTCCTGTACTGTAACAGGAGATAATTCTGCAATAGCATTACTGGTGGAGAACAAGCAAAGGAAAATGTTGATCTCTTGTTCCGCAGAGAGGAAAGATTATAAATGACAATGAGATAAGAGTCTTCTTTTGCACTTCATTCTTCACTGTAAAGCTGTGTTGCAATCAGATGGCAAATGCAGTTACACAAGGTACATATCTAGAGCAAAACTGGGAAAAACAAGTTGGAGAGTTCTGAGACAAATCAAACTGGCTTCAGATCATTTGAGTGTGATAAGATCTATACCCAAACTGGAGAACTGGCTGAAGAAGTCTCAGAGACTTTCCTCTTGGAGATCTTGAAAAAAGCTGTTCATAAGAAGAACAAATGTCACACTTCACCAAGGTTACAGGGAAAAGAGCAGTTAGGAGATACCAACTGAATTTCAATTCTTAGAGAATTATGCATGATTGTCTAGAAGAATAGATAATGGATTATAAACAACTTGAATTTATCAAATAAGGCCTGTCAAGTGTTGTGTTTTAGACCTAGCCAGGAACTGAGCACCATGCAGCACTTGCTCACTATCCCCTCCCCTCCACTCACTCCCTGAATGGGAAAGAGAAGAGGTAGAAATGCGCAAAGACTCTGTGGGTTGAGATAAGGAGATTTTAATGCAATGCAAAAGGAGAAGTAACAGCAACACCAGGAATAGCAAGGAAACAATACACAAAAAGAGCAACACAGAATAAGCTGAGTAACAGCAGCACTGCCTTGGCGGGTCTGACTGCCTGCCCCAATGCCCCCACCTCAGGCTTATATGTTGGGCATGATGTCCCCTCCTGATTTCTGATGAAAATTAGCCCTATCCTAGGATTAGGTAGCCAAACCCAGGACATCAGGGTACACAAGCTTCCTTGACAGGCAGCTAGCAGACCTTATAGCCCCAGGTAAGCTGAGGATGCCAAATAACTTGACAGTAAGGAGACTTGTATACATGTATAATCAAGTAGTAGAAATATGGCTTGGACAAAATTTCTGTAAAGCAGATACAATACTGGCAAGAAGTTATTCAATAAAAAATAAAAGGGAGAAGTTTTGATGGGCTTTGTTCTGAGTCTGAAACGATTTAATCTTCTCATTATCACCTTAGGTGATGAAAAGATAAAGGATCTATTCATTAAACTTGAAGAGAACATCAAATCTGGGGAGCACACAGTGGAGAACAGTATGATGATAACAAATCGCAGATGGTCTTAAACCACTATAAGACAAGTGCAAAATTTTACCTTTAGGCAGGCATACCAACTGTGCAGACAGGGTGGGTTGTGGCTATCAGCTGAGTTCTCTCTAAAGCCTGTGGGAATTAGAGTGAATAAGAAACTGGACATGAGTCAAGGATTTTGTGCTGTGTAGACACATTGGTATGTAGGTAATGAGACATGAAAGAAAATTTCTCTACTGATCATTAATAAGACCTCATCTGGATTAATGTGCAGTTGGAGTGCTGCACTGGAAGTACTGCCAGAAAATCAGGAGGAGAAAATGGGAGTTGTTGGGGCAAATGGTCTACAAGGAAAAACTTCTCAGTCTAACACAGGGACTAGGTCTTCTAATATTTCATCAGCCCTTGCAATGGAAAGGAATGACATGTTCTTTGTGTTCACGGTAGAAAGGACAACTACTGAGATTAAGTGTTGGCAGTGGAAATTCATTAGGGAAAATCCTTCCAATGATCAGGACAGTGAAGCACTGGAAAGGCCATGGAGTCTCCATCATTTTGTGTCTCTGAGATGAGGTGAGAGACACAGTCATCAGGAGCAGCACTAGTTCATCCAGTGCAGCCTGCCATCAAGCACCTGCCCAGCCCCCTTCTCGCAGTCTGCTGAGGCTCAGCACTTGCATGCAGCCACATCCCAGATTGCTCCCTGTTTTTCATCAGAAAAATCCACAACCTGCAAGAGAAAACTATTTAGGAAAAGGAAAGGTGAATAGGGACACGACAGTGTCTGCAAGTAGTTTGAAAATAGCTATAAAGATAAATAAATTCTGAAGACAAGTGGAGTTGGGTTAGAATGCCAGAAGACCAGACCTTAAAAAAAAAAAAAGTCAAACACTCTCACTCTAAGCCTTTTCCAAGACTGAGCACAGTGAAGCAACAGAGTAGGTTGTCAGTTGCCACAGGGGGATTTCCATTTCTGGATAATTTTAGGAAGAGGCTTGACAGGGAGTTGTTGAGATACTTGAGGTAATGGGGACTGTTGCACTATTTTCTGTGTTTCTATAATTCTCTTGGAGAAGGGAAGTTCTAGAAGTATATGGAAGTGAAACAGAGAAGTGAGAGCAGGAACTCTGATTTTTACCAGAGCAGACGACTGCCTGTGAAACTCAAACCACTGGTGACAGGGAAGCACTAAATTTTATCATTATAAAATGTTAGCCTGTTGAGCTTACTGATTCATCACAGTGGCATATTTTGCAAAATTCAAAGAAGGGTCTTCAGGGATTTATAGAGTAAATTAATGCTTAGGAAAGAGTGTTGGCTCTTACAGCATAGGACAAAGCTGACTTCTTGCATTGCAGGTAAGGAAGAAACTTTCCTGCATGCAAGTCAACCCTGAATTTTTGGTATGTTTCCATGGAATATCTGGAAACAGCCACTGCCAGGCGCAGAACTGGATGGACTACCAGTACGAACCGGCCCGCCAGCTCCCAGTACAACTGCTTGAAATCACAATGGAATTTTCTTTCCATTCCCCCTCCACTTGGTAGCTGGCAAAAAATATTTCTGTGTTGTAGTCACTTTTTTTGGAGTTCTCATTTGAAGGCATAAATAAATCTGCTGGTTTGGATGCAGAGCTCCAGTTTTGTTCTCCAAATAGTTTTATATTGTTTCTTTAGACTGAAACAGACTGTGGATTTTCATCCTTTGTCATTGGAGTTGGAATAGAAATCTGTGAAGAGGAACAGAAGGCATAAATTTTAAGCTCTGTGAATCCTGGAGGGCAGGACGATGAAAAGCTGAAGCAATAAATAAAATTGTTGCATGAAGAGTTGTCCTGAATGGATCAAAACTTAAAATTTCCATCTTACAGAAAATTCCAAAGCTTTGAAATTCCACCTTGTCTAAAGTACAGATGAAAAACAAATTCATAAAAAATAATATGAAAAAGAATTAGTATTATTCTTCGACCTCCTAGAAGTATTGATTTTGCTAAGAACAAACATTATGAACATCACCAGTATAACACTTTTATCTCTTCATAGTTTACATATTTACATAGTAATGTAAAAAACAGATGTTTCTGCTTCATGGAAGCAAAATATTGAGATAATCTCCTGTAAGATTATCATTAAATAGATACATTTCAGTAAACATTTTACATTTACTGAAGGCAATATTTTTCAAAGGAATAGTACATCTCAGGGAAATCATCAACCATATGCCATCATTTTCTAGTGTCCTTTAGCCTCACAGATGTTAAAATGGTATATACTCTAAACAAAGACAGAAAAATAATCTATGGTCAGACAGATATAAAGCCATCTCCAGAGTGAAACAAAGCAACTGTTTAATACTGCTTATGAACGCTGCATAATTGTTTAGCAGCTATTTATCACATTGTATCTGTGAGGAGAATTTAACATATATTTTCTATCCTAGCAGTTGCTCCACACAAATGGGTCTTATGACTATTATACTTCCCTTAGGCATAGATATGTCAAGAGTGTTTTCCAGTCTTCTGCTATTGATACAGAAACATCCAAGGCAACAGAAAATTTATAAAGCTACTTTCCCAACTTACATAATATCACTGCTCTTGTCACCAGCAAATTCCTTTCCTTCATCTATCTTTGAGGCTATCACAGGAGCCATCCTGTGGCATCCCACTGGGACCCTCAATGCTATACACATTCAGGGCCAGGCAGACCTGCCCTAGTACCTTGTGCTTGATGCAGACAGGACAGAAAGGGACTCAGGAGGAGTTGGTGCCGGAGCCAGGAGGGGAGTCCAGCTCTCTGCCTGCTGCTGCCAGTCCCTCTGGCCAGGAATAGTCGTTCTTAGCTGGTCCGTTCCCTCTCCTGTTGGTGATAACGTGGCTATGACTGATCCCACCTTGCAGTGTGGAGGATGTGAAAATGTCTTTTCCACTCCTCTTTCATCTGTCCTTTATTCATCCCCTCCCTAAGCTGCCTTCCAGTTCCCAAAACACACACCTGGCTTTCCTACCTTGGTGCTTCAATAGCGCTGTGGCCTCCAACAGCATTGCTGAGGCATGACCACTCAGCAGCCACTCTGGCATCTTAAGGGTTCCTCCCTCCAGAGACGTCTTCAATAGATTTGTGTTCAACAGTGGCTTCTGCTGCCTGCTCTGTCCTGTGCTAAAAGTAGATTTTACACAAAAGAATAGTTCTTCTGGTGTGCTTTGTGTTAAGCCTGAGGAGAAGCTATATGAGAATGTGTGGTGTCCCAAGGTGGACAGAGGAGATTCTGCTTTTCAAGGCTGCCGAGTGAATGTGTCCCGAAGTCTGCATGCCAGCAGGCAAATCAGGAATGAGGTTTCCATGGCAGGCACTGAGTGTTTACCGTGGTAGGTTGGTGCCTGCCTTCTTTAGAGGCTCCTGTGACCTAAATGCTCGCGGATCACCTTTCCTGAAAGTAAACTGCCTGTCTCTTCCTTCCACGTCTTTGTTTCTACATAGTGGTATTGTGTCTAAAGAAGAATTAATTCCCCATTAGTTGCTCATTTTAAGTGGAGAAGAGCAAAATCCTAGAGCATTTCTAGTGTGGAAATCAGACTCTTCTCACTAAAACCCCTTCTGAGGGCATGTGGAAAGGGCCAGCAGCAGCCTCACCCCATATCTGCCTCCCAATTGAAATGTAGTCGCAATGTCACAAAGCATGTGCTTTCTGCATATGCTTGTTGTTGTTGTTGTTAACTACTGGAGACTAGGTCCTAACTGGAGTGTCCAAATTACAAATAGTTAACTAAAACACTGGGGCTTATGTAACTCAGTTTCCACGAAATAGTGTTAGGATCCCACTCCAGAGAGTGGGTGGCTGTCTGCGAGCATTAGGAAACATCCCTGGGAAGGCTCTGGTTTACCACAGAAAAGTATCTTTATGTACCTCACATCCTCAGCTAAAACTGGAAGGAGGCTGTGCGTTTCATCTATTTTTGGATGTGGGACACACAGGTCACCTACCGGTCAGTGTGGCGTGGGAACAGGCTGCAGTGATGCACGGAGCATCCAGGCTCACTGAAAAGCACTGCTTCTCCAGCCCTAAGGGAGAGCAGAGTGCCCTCCTGCCCTGTCCTGCTGCCTGCCCACGGGCAGAGATCACACCAGCGTGGCCTTGCTGTGCATGGCTCCACGTCAAGGAGAGGGTTTCAGCACAGGTTTCTGCCAGGCTTAAACACATTTTATGTGTGTTTCTAGACTGCAAATACTTATAACTAATGCAGACCAACATGAAAAATCCACGAATGTACTGAATCAAGATGCCTCCCAAAAGCTACCCAGAATGACACCGGACTAGTTCTTCCATTAAAAACACTGTGACTAAATTCAGGATAAAAGTCTGATGGAAGTCAATGAACATTACACTGAAGTGTGCTCAGCAGATAGCAAGGCTCATTTTGGCAGGCCTCTAGAAACTCATTGTGTTTAATGTATCCCTTTAAAATGCTTATTAATAAACATTTCCTACCATCCTTTCGGGAACCCCCATGACTCCACTATTCAGCAGCCCTGTAGTGGGCTAGGATTTAACATCACCACTACAGCTTTCTTCTTACCATCCAGGGTTTTAACATGAGCTCTCTGCCTGATGCACATCATTTACAGTGCTCTGGTCCCACTGCAGCCTGGAGCTTGACTTCTAGATGACTGTAGTCTCCAGAGGGTTAAGACAAAAATTGCCAGCTCATGTATCAACTCTACATCTGGAACAGCTTCTTTCCTATTATAACATCTACAGCTGGAAGGTTCAATGTCGTGTTTCAGACTGTCTGATTAGTTTTCGTAACAGCTATTAATAGCCTCCTCCTTACCATAGGATAGCAATGCATGATCTGTCCAGGTGTTTTTAAACCAAGGAGATGTAGGCAAGAACTGGACGTACAACATATGCAAAAATCACCATTTTCATTACATTTGCCAAGTGAAAGGTAGCATGTGAGAAGATAACCCCAGATGTGTTGTCCTGATGCCTCAGTCGGTGGAAATGTCGCTTGCTTTGGAGTTTGTAACTTGCAGAAATCGTGAGGATGACCCACTAGCTGGATAGTAAAGTAGCCTCTACCAGTCTTGTTATATATGTTCTCCTCCACAGCAGACTGAAGGCAATAGCTTGCAATCTTCTTTTTAATTTGGTGAAACACAATGGCAACCAGCATCTCACTAAGATTAGAGAAGATGCCATTTGTTAATCAAGTAATTTCTGTTTTCACATTTCCAGAGTATCCGCAAAGGGATGCTTCAGAACAAGAAGTTCAGTGAATGTAACCAATGGAAAATGAAAACAAGGGCTATTTTTGCAACATTTTAAAGGAGAAGGTCTTGTTCTCTGCCAAGCAAAAGTTCATGCGTGCATGGGCTGCAGGAGAATGCTTTAAATGGATTGATGTCAGAAGTTATTTGTGCAATAGTGCAAGTATATGTGTTTTATACCTTCTTTGTTTCTGGTGTGATAACTTAAAATAAATACTAGAGAGAAGAACAGTAAGAAGGCAGCTCTATCTACAACAAACATAAATTTGCATAAAATTAGAGCAGCGGAACCAGAGAAGTCTGCCTTCCTAAAGTCTGCAACCAAGTTTTAATGTCCATGTGTGTCCATTCACTAGAGGATGTATGCTACAATCTCCCAGACAGTTATATTCAGTATCGTGGGCGTTCAATCTCCTGAAGAAACAGGGCACTTCTTTCTACTTAAAGAACTGACATAACACCTGAAAGATTGTAAGCATTAAAACCTCAGGGGGAGCAGGGGAAATGTGGATCAAGAAGAAAAGAATTTTGAGAACAAATCTGGATTCTATTTGCATGCAAATAATACTACTGTTATATCATAGTTTCCCGTCTAGAAACAAAGTGTATCCGTCCTCCACTGAAGTAATCAAAAAATTGGATTTTTCATAGCAGTTTTACAGAAGGTGTTTTCTATTCATTAACATGCAATAATAGGAAGTTGTTTTCATGTAACAAATCCTACCATAATTATATGGATATAACAGTAATTCTCTAAATGAGCAAAAGCTCCTTAAGAAATGTTTGGTCTCATGCCTTCACAGTTGCTTCAGGTTTTTGAAATATCAGCCTGATGTTCTTTAAAAGAATGACATGGACTTTTTGTATGAGTTGGCATATCTGAAAGTCTCACATCTGTGTAACATCCTTCCTAGATTAAAGGCGCTCTAAGGAGCAGGAAATGAGAACTGTGATTCAAGACAAGCAATTGTTTTCCATAAATATGAGAAAAGTGCCATGTAACATATACCAAAATCATCTGGTGAATTCAATGGACAGAAAAGTAAGGAGGTTGGGGGTTTTTAATGCAGGAATGTTATATTTTAACACTTTAGTTTGCTGTTTCAAAATACCTGGGTTTGCTACAAAATTATGGTGATTTCATAAATAGAATTGCAGGGAAGCATTACTTAAACAGT
>WEIS01006717.1:40099-55592 GCA_013389965.1 Todus mexicanus | reverse complement strand
CACCCCCGCCCCGCGCCCGCCATGTCCCGCTCACCCCGCCAACAAAGAGCGCCCGGCGGCGCCCTCGCCATCGGCCCGCGGCGCTCGGGAACACCGAANATCCCCGCAGGGCCATCCCCGCAGGGCCATCCCCCGGGGTGGGGGGCACGGCCCCTCGGCCCCGGTGTGCGGGAGCCGGGCGGGCAGCGNGCGGGGTGGCTGCAGCTCCCTCCTCCCGCCCGCTGTGCTCTGGGCGAGCGGCCTGCACACCCCGCTGCTCCCCCCGCACGGGGTCCCAGGCTGGCGGGCTGCAGGGCCAAGTTCAGTGCTGATGTCAGCAGCAGGGCCGCACGGCTCTGCCAGCACCAGCCCTTTGCCCCTTGAACCCGCCCGGGGACATCGCAGGCCCTGCTAAGGGCCGTGTCCCCGGGAGAACATGAGAACGTGCTCCCCCAGCCGCGGGTGAAGCCGGGGGGCCTGGTCCCCATCCCCGCCCTGCCCCGCGCTCACAGGGGACACCGCGCTTTGGTCACGTTTGGGCACTATTTGTTGCTGTCCTCTTTGATCCAAAGCTGCAGGAGCAGGAGATGTGGCTGCTCCTGCCCAGGCTGCCTTTCTGCAATTCCCTTTCGGCTGGTACCATCCCATATCGCTTGGGAACCAAAGGCGAGGGCAGTGGCCGCGGAGCAGCAGCGATGAGAGGGCTGCGCGTCTCCAGAGCGCCGTGCGAACGCGGGCTGATTAATCAAGTTAATTAAGCGGCCCTGTAAGTAAAGTAGCAGCAGCCACTCGCAATCTGTTGCCGCTTGGAAGCGTGCAGACTTCAGCGTGGGGACTTTGCGTGTCTAATCTCAGCGCTTCGAAAACAGCCACGACGGGAAAAAAATTAAAATTCCTTGGAAAAAAAATGCTAAAAATGCCCGTTCTCCATGGGACACCCCTCGCCTGGCATCATGGTGAGGGAGCCAGCCCTGCCATCAGGGTCTTGCAGCCCACGCCGGCAAGCTCTTTGTCACCAGGGAGCTGCAGAGATCCCAGCGAGGATGAGGATGGGGCCTGGAGGATGGGGCTCCCTCCCAGAACCACCAGCCGAGGTGGGGACCCAGGTGTTAATCTACACCCCCCCCCAGCATTGCTCCCTGCTGTAGGACAAACAAAGGAGGAGAGCAGCACGAGGAACCTGCAAAAGCCTGCTGAGATTGGCAATTACGGGGTGGGAGGGATGGGACACCAGGCATGGATGGGAACACGAGGAGCAGCCCTTTTGCATGGGACAGCATCCCCTTCCCCAAGAGCACCTTGCCCAGGAGCTGGAGGAGGTGCCCCAAAACCCGTCACCACGGCTGCTCCCGGGAGGGTGCTTGGGAGCAGATGGTGTGGAGAGGAGAGGCAGGAGCCAGAGGGGCTCTGCTGGGCCGCTGCAGGGCTGTGCCTCATCCCCCAGGGCAGAGGCGGCCACGGTGATGGACCTGCCCTGCCACACCACCGGGAGCCATCCCCTCCGCGCTGGAGATGGCCACGGCGATGGAGCAGAGATGCCCCAGCACACAGGGGCTGTCCCCACGGGAAGCGCTCGGTGGAAGGAGACCCAGCCCAGGCAAGCTGGGGCTCCTGCAGGGCCGTGCCGGAGCGGACCTTTGCACAGTCGTTTCCTTCCACCTCGGGTGGATCGTGCAAGATCTCTGTATCGCAGCTTCCCTCACAGTAAAATGGGAGTCATCGCTGTTAATTACCTACCTCACGGAGAATTAATTAATGTTTGCGCTCCACTTTGAAAAGGCTGATTATTAATTAGAAGATTATACGTCAAATAAGGGGAGCCACAAGGCACGGGTAGAGCTGCTGGCCCTCGCGGGTGTAAAGCGTGGTCCATGAATGCACTGATAAGGGGTCTGCAGAAAACAGCAGCGGGGAAAAGTCCTGTGATAGCAGTGGGGTGATGGGTTTGGGATAGGGAACATGAGCAGGAGGTCAGGACTAGGTGGGGAGGCCACCCTGGCTCATGGGGGTCATGGTTGGCTGGGTGGAGCGAGCACCAGAGGAATGGGATGCTGCGCTCCTCTGCATCCTGGTGAGCCGGTCGGGTGGGGCAGGGTTGGGGAGCCAGTGCTGGGAGACAGCCCATTAGGCAGGGAGAAGAATTACCAGGCAATTAGCGTCTCTTGATTATTGGACTGAATCAGAAAGCAATCAATCCGCCAGCATCCGGCTGCAGCAGCACCGGCCCTGCGTCTCCTGGCTCTCCAGGGCGGTGGGCTCTGGCCTCGGTGGGGATGGCAGGATGTGGCCCGCAGCACACGGCCGGCTGGGTGCCACCGCTTCCTCCCAGCCCAGGACACTTTGATAGCGAAGCCACCAGCCAGTCGCCACGTTCACCACCCTGCACGGTGTGACGGACCAAGCCGGCTCCGCTGGCCACAGCTCAGGGCTCTGCTCCCGTCTGCTCCTGGGGTGTTGCAAGAGGCGAGAGGAGAGAAAGGGGAACCGAGCAAAGGCCGTCGTGTTACCCTTGGGCAGACATCGTAGGCTCCCGAGTTTCTCTGTTTTGCTTCCCTTCTCCCTGCTTGTCCTTGGTGCTCAGCTCGCCCCAGCTCTGGACAAAACTATCTGGGGGAGGATCCTCCTGCCCTTCGCTGGTTGATACGGCCAGGCTTGAATTTCTGCACTTGTGGGACAACATGTGAGCAATCCTTTCAACTCGCTTCTTCCAGCCCTTCCCCTAGAGCAGAAGCCCTTTGCTCACGCAAGGACGGCGTCTGCCGCGCATTTGGGGAGAGGAAGTTCAAGGGAGGGGGAATAATCCCAGCAGCTTTTGGTGCTGGTTTGAATTTCCACACATCCCCTTCAGCTCCTCCATCACTGCCCTCGCCATGCACTCGGGCCTCCGCTCTCTCTGTCCTGCTGTTGTAACAATGAAAAAAGAGGTGGAAACTTCCAAAACTGGTCCAGTCACTTTAAATCACCCTCCCGCAAAAATCACTGAGGTTTCTCAGAACCTTTCCCCTCCCGTCCCACTCCCCAAGGGGAAGAGGGAAAGGCGCTGCCCACATCCCCTATTTCACAGGCACCATCCCAGCGCCTTCCTCTTTTTCGATTCACTCCTCGTAGCAATGGCTGCAGCGGGAATGTGCAGGAGGTAAAATCTAAGCAGGAGCCCCGCACTCATCCCCCCTGTTGAAGATATTTGAGGGCCTCCCCGCAGCCCCCACCTCTCCCTCGACGGGGACACGTTCAGTGTTAAACCCTGAAGCAAACCAGCCCCTGACATTTCCCTAGCTCCTCGCGTTGCATCCCCGATGCGAGCTCATCTCCAATGAGCTGCAGACCCTCCTCTCCCTCTTTAAGCATCACTCTCCACTCTCATACACCCTCCCCGAGGTTCCTGCTCCTTTTTATCGATCCTCGCGCTCTCTCTGATTTATCAGTGCCTTTTCCAGAGGGAGATGACGCCTTTCTCTCTGCAGACCTCCATGTGCAAGGGACCGTTTCTCTCCCAATGGGCTAATAGTGCATTGAGCACCTCTCCTATCCACAACAAAGGTAAATCATTATACCGTATCATGCTGGAAAACTGTAAATTCACCGCTTTCCATCTTCAGAGCACCGATAGACAACCTGTGCCAGGTTTTGCTGAGGCTGTTGGAAAGAGCACAGCCCTGCCCAGGTAGCAGAGGCAGCAGAAGAGGCCACGTGCCTGCTTTACAGCCTGCTGTCCCTGATAACAGGACTTTGCTGGAGGGGTTGAAGCCCTGAGCAGTGGTTTTTCTCCACCCTTTTCCCCAGCCATGCCTGTCCTTGCTGCCTCCAGCCCCATTTCTCCATGGGCATCCT
This sequence comes from Todus mexicanus, assembly GCA_013389965.1. NCBI lineage: Eukaryota > Metazoa > Chordata > Aves > Coraciiformes > Todidae > Todus > Todus mexicanus. The sequence goes on along the minus strand of WEIS01006717.1, from coordinate 51,782 downwards.
CTGCCCAGCTCCATCCTGGCCATCCTGGCCGCCCTCCCTGGGCTGAGCTGGCTTGGCCAGAGCAGAGCAAAGCCCTCCCTTCCCCCACCAATTAAATGTGCTGCTGGTGCTGTCTCGGTTGACCTTGACAGCAAGAGCCAGCGAGGCCCAGGCGTTGAATTGTTTTCGGCCCAAGGTCGTTCCCCAGCACAACACGATTACACCGGCACAGCCAGACCCCGCGGCGATGCCAGCCGGGCTCCCAGGCTCGGCCCTCCCAGCTACCCTGTGCCTCTTTGGGGTCCACTTCTCCGCCAGCGATGGGACAGGTATAAGCTAAGCCCTATGCTGGCCTCTTCCCCCGAGCGAAGACCTTCCCTTCATGGATTGCGAGTGGCCGGAGCAGCTCTGCCCCTCCAGCTTCGGGGCTTATTTCCTCCATCTGAAAACAGAAGGGGAAGAGAAAAAGCTGATTTTCCCCAGGCTTTCTCTACAAACATCAGCCCTCTGGTCCCGCGTCACCTCCCAAACAGCACTGAATGACCCCTCTGTCGTCATGCAGCCCCAGGGAGGGACTTTCCCCCCAAGGACGCTCCCCAGGGTTCGGTTTTCTGGTCCATCCAAAGGCTCTCACCCATGTTACATGGCACCATGCCGAGCGTACCGTGCATTTTCAACTGCTTCTTAATTACTTTGAGAATTGATTTTTCTCGGTCGCTGATGATAGAGGCAGGGAGGCAGCTGGACAGAGTTTTCCGCTTATACCGCACCTAGGAAATGAAACAGACCCTGGGCTACCCGAGCACGCCGGGAAATTCGCTTTGATCTCTGCTGGGCTAATGGCACCTTCCATCTGTGGGCTTCAAACCTTTGGCAGCAGTGACCTGTCCCACCTCGGAGAAGGAGGGAGGAGCTGCCTTTTGGTTTTGGTGTGGGAAATGGAGGAGCAGAGAGCGGGGCTTGCCCATTACCCCCGGTCCGGATGAGTCTCCCACCCATGCCTGGTAATTTAAAGCGCTCCTGACTCTGCAGGCAATTCTGGTACGTGTTTGGGGCGTAATCCCTGTTTACGTCCAGCAGTGAGGGTCACGTTGGCTTGGTGGTTGAATGGAAGAGAGAGGTCTGAGACAGCTGTGCTGTGTTGCTGTGTGCTGAGGACCCCCACCCCTCTGGCAGCCCCAGAGCTGCACCCAGCAACTCCGCCCGTGGGCACAGGGATGCTCGGGGAACAGGCGGGTGAGGCGGGGTTTGCCCATTCCTAGAAGGAGGGATGTGAGGCTGCTCTGGGCCCCATCCCAGCCCCATCCCTGCCCGGGCTGGTCCCCGGCTCTGTTTGCACAGCAGGTTCTGAACCCTGACGCAAGCAGCTCACCCCAGGTGGGGAGTTGGTGATGGAAAAGTGGGACCTGCTCTTGTCAATGCCCTATCCGCTTCCAGTGCTCCTCGGGGCTAAAATAAACCCTCGCGGGTGATTCAGCCTGTTCGGATCACTCAGCCCTTTCACAAGAGCCACCAGAAGCGAAACCCAGCTGCCATCCGTCTCCCCGACCTTGGCTCCTCGCCTGGGAGCGGGTGCAGGGGAGGAGCACGGGGAGGTTTTCACCCAGTGCCAGGCAGAGCGGGCTTGTTTCTGGTCCCCATGGCAGCGATACCAGCGGGGTGACGCCGCTCACAGCGGGCAGTCAGCTCCCAACCAGCTCCTCTGGTCCTGCTCGCACCAAGATCTGCAGCAAACCAGCAAGCTTGCAACAATATCATCCCTCAGATATCACACAGAGGCTGCTCTGCACACAAACCGGGGAGGAAAGGAAAGGAAAGCAGCGCCACGATGCCTGTGTGCAGAGGCACCGATCCCCGCTGCATTGTATTACCCTCTCCACCCACTGCCCCCAAATTTCCATCCCTCATTCCTGACGGTGCTTCCGCGTGTGCTTTGTTTGGCTCCTTTCACACATTCAGGCTGGCAGCAGATAAGATCTGCAGAGAAAGGCAAACAAAAGCCCGTGGGTGCCATGTGCTGGCTGCGGCTGCCCTGTCGCATGAAGGTGTCCTGCCTGCTCCTCACCAGCTCTGACCTGCTGCTAGTGAGCACACCCCGATCGATGTTCATCCCGCTGCGGGCTGGTCCGTGTGGTGGAGATCTGGAAAGAGAAAGTGTGATGGGACTTGTGGGTTTGTGAGTTGTCAGGTCCCCCCTGCTCCCGAGGAGAACAGCAGACCTCTGCTCTCTCCTGCTGCCAGGGTCCCTTCACCACCCTGGGGTGTCCTCTCCGCTGTCCCGTGTGTGCCCAGCTGGGCATTGGGCCCCTCTGGGGTGGTGGAGGTGTTATCAGCTCTGAGAATATTTGAAAAATCCACTTAAATCCCATTAAAGCCTCAAGGGCTCGCAGGCGGCACTCACCAGAGCAGTGGCACCACCCTGGGAACTCTCCACCTAGCCTGGCCCCGGCATCCCGCAAGGGCCCCCATGCTGGCACATGCAGAATGGTGCACAAACACATCTCTCTCTCCTCCAGCCCTCAATGATAAATGGGGTTAAGTCTCCCATATTCCTTCTCTCTTCCCTTCCCCACACCGGAGCTGGAGCCGTGTGGGGTTGCAGAGGTGGCTTCCAGACCTCCTCCATCGCTGGAGCGCCACAGGCACCAGAGGAAGGCAGATAGAGGGGCCACCAGGGCTATGATGGGGCTCAGATGGAAAACGGGCTGAGGCGTGAAGGGTGGCGGCTGTCTCTACAGCTTCCCAGCCCGAGGAAGAGGCAAGTCAGCAACAGAAAACCAGGGAGTGGTTTTCCTATGGGGGATTTGCAGGACACAACCCCAGCCTGGAGGCCCTTGGTCCCAATACCACTACCCAGAGCTGTGAGCTGGTTGCACAGCACCTTTCACTCTCTGGGAGCCCTTGTTCTTGTTTTGCAAGAGCTCAGGGTGGGGGGACGACAAGCAAGAGGAAGATGCAGTGACCAGCTGCAGTGCTGGGAATGAGGAAGCCCCAAGCATGGGGCAGCTCCAGACCCAGGCACAGCCCAGGCTCGGTCCTGGTGACAGCCCGGCAGGGCAGGGGGTGTCCCTGCTTCATCCTGGTGTCACCCAGCTCTGCAAGCAGAGGGGCTGCTCACCCGGCCCCACAGGGACCAGAGTCCCCAGCACAAACCTTGCAACCTCTGGCACTGGGAGAGGTTTTCTCCTGCCCATCCCACACGGGGGACATCTCTCCATAGCCAAACCCTGATCCCTTCCCTCATCTCTTTCCTTTGCCGTGGAGGTCGGTGAAAGGAGCCATGGGAAGGAGGGAGGTGGGGATGGCGAGGGTCTCCCCTCCTCACCCCTCTCTGGATGCACGTATTAATAAACGCAGTGGCCGAGGGACCAGCCTCCCCAGCAGATCTCAGCACAGCCGCCGGCCTGGGGAAATAAGCCTTAAATGGCAAAACGTGGCCCAGTCTCTGCGTAACCAGCCGGAGAAAGAGGCAGCGGAAACAGGAAACCAGAGAGCAGCTGAGGCCTGCCGCCCGCCGCCCCCCGTTCGCTTCACAAGCCCTAAGCTCACCAGGAATACACCTTAGAAATGATCCCCTCTCTCTGCCCCATCCGAGCGGTGGGGGTGCCCTCCCGCGGGGTGGGTGGCCCAGATTATCCTGTATCATCCCGGATCATCCTGTGTCCTAGACCATCCTGCACCCCTATTCCCAGAGCAGGCAGGGAGATGGAAAAGGCCTCCCTATTTCCCCTCTCTTGTGTATCAACTCAAGGAATAACGCTGGACGAGAGCTCCCCTGACCCCCTGTGATTTTTATTTGTTAACTTCCAGCAGATGCCAGTGCTGCAACCCTGTGCTCGCTTCAAGATAACTTTCCATGCTCAGCAATGAGACCATCTCTGAGGTCCCGCAGACCCCATGTACCGGGATGGAAAGGAGCTTGGATGCTTAGTCATCCCCTGAGGATTTCAAGGCGCCCTCTCAAGCCCAGCTGCCCACACAGGTGACCCATCGACCTGCCGGCAGCCTGAGCCTCTCTGCAAGGTCCAAGTTCTCCACTGGGTTGTGGGCAACAAGGGTCTCGCTGTGTAGGACAAGCATCATGAACTTCCTCCCACAGATCACCAGTCCCACCTAATGAACCCTGTGCTGGTGCCCAGCGTGTCGGGCGCTCTTTATATTTGCTTTGGCTGGTTTATTGGCCACCCTGTGCTTTTTTGATGAGCATGTTTCTTACACTCGGTCTAATCCCAAGCTGATAGCGAGCGGGCTGTCAGCAAAGCTGCTCCTGGATGATGCTGGGGTGCAGACCAAGGCCCTTTGCCCAGCTGCTCCCATTGATTCACGTCTCTGGGCTGGGTCAGGCAGCCTGGAAAGCCACACGATCCGAACGCCGAGACTTGCTGCGTTACCATTTCTCAGCACGTTTCTCTGCCAGCAGACTTGTTAGCTGTGACATCTCATTAAAGCAGCCGGCCTTGGGGGAACCGGCTCGCACACGGGAGCGCTGGCTTTGGTGCCACCCTTTTCTTCCCCACCTTCAGATGGAAGCGAGGACCGAGCGGTGGGAAAAGACCCACCCGTTGGGATACTCCCCTTGCTGCGAGGGAAAACCTGCAAAGGGAAACTCAGGGAGAAGTCTGCACACATCAAAAAGAAGCCATCTCAGCGAAGTCACGATTATTTAAAACCCAAGCAGACAGTCGCCTCCCTACGGCTCTCGCTGAGCCCGAGATGGGTTCCTCCTGTGCCAGGACCGGTTTCTGAGCTCTCCAGCCTGGTAGGGATGAAGCTTTTCCCGCCAGCTCCGCTCTGTCGCAGGGTCCCCACCCCGGCTGGCCGGGGAACAGGGAATTGCAGCACCCACAGCCTCTGGACTGGGAGTGTTTCCTCCTGGAGAAGTATGGAAATGACCTGGAAACTGGCTGCGGGTGGATTTAATCCCATCTGATTTCCTCTTCTGTGAGCTTGAGCCGAGTCTTTTGAAACCGTTTCCACTCCTAAATAATGAGACATTTCCAGCATGGGATATGCTCTTCTTCATCAAATAGGGAAGCACCAGCCCCTTCGTATCCCTCTGCTGCAGAAGTCCTGAGGCTTAAGTTAAATAGGACACAACCATCCCTGTTGGATAGGGCCCCAAATCACATAATTACCAGCCAAATTTTAAACAACAAAGCGGAGCTGTGGGAGACCAGCAGAGCAATCGATCCCTGCAGCCGTCCGGCACTTTGCTGTCCAGAGGGGCTGATTTTCACCATTAAAAGTGATGCCACCACCAGCAGCAGCAGTTGGCTGTTGTCCTGCATCACTGGGTCACCTCCAAGCTGTTTCCCATTGCCCAGTCTTGCAGAAAAATCACATCAAAATAAGCTTCAAGGACAGAGACCCCACGGTTTGCATGGGAAGGATTTCCTCACCTCTAGCCTGTATCTCTGCTGCTGCTGGTTCAGCTTCAGGATTTCCACCATCAGTCACTGTGGTCACAGAGGAAAAATTGGCCCCTTCCTCTCCACCGTGCAGAGTTGCATCTCCAGGCAGATAAGGGAAAGGGGAGGTTCCCTGCAGCCCAAGCACTGGGGATGCTCAGCATGTTTCTAAGGCAGGTGAAGCTTTTTGCCACCCCTCACAGCTGGGTCTGGAGCTCAGCTCTCCCAGCCCACCCCCACCCTGCTTTATTTCTAGGATTTCACATGTGGGGGATTTGAGCATGAACAGCTCAGTGAGGAGAACAAAAACAAAGATGAAAAAGTTCTTTAAACCCCTTCACCTTATCTTTTTCAAAGCCTCGGAGAAGCTCAGCCCCTCTCAGCATGAGCTCCTGGTCCTGGGAGCATCTCATTGTCCCTTCTATGAAGGCAGCAGAACCAAGCCGTAAAAAACCCCCAACCAAACCACAACGGACTGAGCCCCTTCCCATGGTTTTATTTTCCTGCTGCCAGCTGCCAGGAGCAGTCCTGCTGCTCAGGGAGGTCGGATGGCGTTTTTTCCCCATGGGTTGTCTTGACCCAGGGTTGAGCGAGCCCTGCCCTCCAGCCAAACCCAGCTGCCAGCAGCCGGGCCGGGCGCCTGCGGGGACCATGCTCCGTCACACCGTTCCCACAGTCCCAGCCTTCGAAGGTTTCACCTTCTCCGAGGCGGAGCAGCGCCTAATGACAAGCGAAGGCTGCTGCCACACCTGCAGAAAGCCATTTTTGGAAGGACACCTGGGGAAGAAATGATTCCCATGTTGCTGCTCTGTAATTAGCATTAATTACTGGGGCTTGTGAAACCTCTTCCCCATTTACTCCAGGCAGCACCTGACGGAAACTGTGGGAATCCCGTCCGGCTGAGTCAGCCGAGAGCCAGGGAGGGGACGATGTGCCCCTGCAGGGTGCAGGGACGAGTCCCTGGGCTCCCTCCCTCCGCCCCTCAGCCCACAGGGCTGCGGTTCTGGCTGGTGGGGGAGCTGCAGGGCTCATGAATACACAAAGGACCGCCCAGCCTCATCCATCCCACCCTTCCCAACGAGGCCGGGGAGCTCTCATGTGCCCCTCTTTAAAGCATCCTGGCTCCCCAGCCCCGCCTCGCACGGCAGAGCGAGAGGACTGTCCCCAGCAGCACATTTCCTTGGGTTGTTGTCTCTACCGCAGCTCATCACCTTCAGCAACCCCCTGAGGTGTTATTATAGATCAGGGGAAAATCCGCCCTGCAAGCCTAACCCCGAGCAGCTGCTCCGTCACTGCCGAATGGCAGGGTACCACTGCCTGACTCACCACTTCGTTAGACTTGGGGTTTTTATTATTATTATTTTTTAATATTAATATTTCAAATGAATCAGGATATTTCATCATTCCGAGTCATCCTACCCTGCCCCAGTGACTCCTCGGTGGCCCGGGGCTGGGGACACATCCAGCCTCCTTCCTGGGGCAGGGGGCTGGCTGCTGCAGCCTCACCCCTAAACTGGCACTATTTGGTTTCAAAAGAAAATGATGAAACAAGAGGAAAATCCCCTCCCCACCCTGAGGACCTGTTTTCTCTCCGGCTGCTTGCTCAAGGTGCTTCAACAGGGGCCAGGGAGGACCCTCACCACCGCCCTGGGCGGGGGTCCCAGTGACACAAGGCATTGCAAGGGGGGTCCCAGGAGCAACGCCTGGGTGTCCCCAGCTTTCCGCGCACCATCGCTGCTGGCACCCCCGGGGCAGCCGTGACCCACATCCCCCAGGCGGGACCCTCGTCCCTCCCCGGGGACCCAGGCGTCCCCTCACCCTCCCACTTGACCTAACCTCCTGTCCATAAATGGAGAGGTTTGAGAGCTCGTCCCCGTCCCCGGGGTGGAGGAGGAGGAGGAGAAAAAAGGAGAATAATGCCAAGAATGCAGGACACAACGTGAGGAGCCCAGTGCCGGCCCCCCGGCACGGGCTGGGGGCTCCTGGGGAGCCTGGCCAGAGCCTGGGCTCGCCCCAGCCGCCACCCCGGCTGCTGGCAGGAAAGGAGCTGTTTTTGTTTCTCTTTCTCTGTGCTTCTCACCAGCCGGGGACTTTCCGAGGCTGAGCTGCCCAGTTTCCACCTCAGCCCCATGGAGCAGCCCCGGGGTGTCCCTTTGCAGTGATGAGCCCCTGTCCCCTGGCAGCGATGTGTCCCCCAGCATCCTCTCTCCCCTTCACCCCAGCGCTCGCAGGACCCCCCCAGCCTACGGGAAAGCCACATTGGGATGGACGTGGGATGGAGCGTGGCCTCGAAGGCGGGTGGCACGGAGGGTGCCAGCAGCCACGCGCCCTGGCTGGCACCGCGGGCCAAGCCTCCGCTCAGGGCCGGCATCCAGCTCCTTAAAATAGAAAGTGAAAACGTTCGGGTGCCCCGTCCGGATGGGGAGAGGGGGGTGTCCATCCCTTCCTCCACCAGCCGCACGCTGCCCCAACATCTCGGCACCCGCCCTGCTCTCCAGCCACCCTGTCCTCAACCCCGCGGCGCTTGTCCCCAAGGTCAGGGTGGATCCCTTTGGGTTCTCTCGGACAATTGCTCCAGCAGCTCGCTCGAATCCTCCATAAAAGGAAAAACAGCCGGCAGGTAGCACTGCCAAACTTAGTCATCCCCAGTCCGGCTGCGCTCGAAGCTCCGTCAGCAGCAATTTCCTCCCCGCGTTCCCCTCTGCGCGGGGGGGACGGGGAGGAGCGGCTCTGCCTTGGCAAACACCACGCCGAGAGCACCCTGCGCTGGCCACCACATGCTGGGCTTGGCCGACGGCCACCGTCAGACGCGCTGGGCTTGGGGAGATGCTGCCGTGGTCCCGCCCAAGAGCCAGCGGGAAACGCACACCCTGGGGAAAGCACAAAGCTTGGCACCCGGCGCAGCGCAACAGCCCCCGGCCAGGCGCTGAAATCCCACCTTCTGCAAAGAATTTGGTCTAGAGGCACAGAAGTTTGAATGCACCTGGGAGCACCTTGAAGCACCTGGAGTTTGGTGGGCAAAGCCTGTTGGCTGCACACGGGACAAGCATCGTGGGGTCCCGTCATTAACATAAAGGACCTCCCGCCTGTCCAGAGCGCAGGAGCTGGGTCCTGGTCACAGCGCGGTGCTGGGCTGGCTCCAAGGGTGACCCCTGAGCTGGCCCATCCTTCCCCAGCCCGGTGGGACAGGGGGCACCCCCGGCTCTCACCCTTGCCACCTCCTCTAGCCCTGGCTCTGCCCCGATTTCCTGGTGCGGGCAGTGGGGCTGAGCCCGCTGCGCCTTGGGCTGCTTTAACAAGCCCTCGAGAAGCAGCTGGGGCTGGGCACCGCCAGGGCTCGGCTGATCCCTGCGGGGATTGACTGCCTGACACGTTCACCCGGGGTTACGTCACGGGAGCAAATGCCGCAGGGCGGGACAGAGGACGCAGCATTTTCTCCCTTCACCCCAGGACACAACCTGGGTGTTGGTCCCCGTGGCCACGCCACCCGCACACCTCGGCACCTCACCACGGGGACAGGGCAGTGCCCTGGGGTTCGGAGCCTGCCGCGCCTGAGAGGCTAGCAGTGGATCGGGGCGGTGGCATCCCCACCCGCACCATGGGGCAAACACCCCAAAATACCCCCGAGGAGACCCAAGCAGCAAAAGGACAAAGCCAGCCCCGCAGTGGCCCCAGCAGTGGGATTTCAGCTGGGTTGTCGCTCCAGAGCCTTCCCAAATACCATCTAAGCAAACCCGCCTGGCCGGGCAGCCCCAGCTGGCAGTGATCTCAGCCACGCACCACCCGTCCGCCCCGTCTCCTAAACTCCCCTTTTGCAGCAGGTTCCCCGCATGGGACAGAGGAACCGACGGTGACTCCTCAGCTCACAGCTCCACTTGGGAAGCGAGACCTTGCCCGTCCTGTCCGTCCCCAGCTGGCAGTGGCTGCTGCGAGGCTCCCTCGGGCAGCCTGCCCGCCCCAGTGAATGATTCACCCCAGCGATAAAAGGCTGGGCAAACATTCCCGTGACGTCCCACAGCGTCAGAGGTGTGTGCAGGGCCGGGAGGTGTGTGGCGTCCCGGGAGGAAAGGGAGCCCCGCGGGATGGCCAGGGCTGCTTTGGGGTACTTTGTGCTTTTCTAGCAGTTTTCCCACACGCTTTGGTGCAGGGGGCTCAGGCCTGTGACGAGTTGTGTCCATCCCCCCCAGTCTTGGGGAGCAGCCGTGGGGATAATGCTGAGAGCATCCTGTGGGGTGGGGGCCCTGGGGGACCCACAGCCTTTCGCATCCCTGCACTGGGTACGACGGTGTGGGTCAGGCTGCAATGGACTGAGCGGTTACACCAGCACGACATCACGGGGCAAGACGGAGCAGCCTGAGCCATCAGGTCGGGGGCTGCTGGCGGTGACATCGAGCTGGGGGGATCAGCGGGTGCTGGAGCACCCAGTTCAGCTCAGTGTGATGCTCGCTGCCGCCCCGGCCTCAAACCCTGCAGCTCCTGCTGCAGACACACGGCGAGCCATGCGCAAGAGCAAAGGGTCTGCTCCGGGAGGGCCGCAGCAGCCCCGGGGGGCTCCGAGCCGCTGCGGGGGGCGCAGAGCAGCAGCGCAGGCTCCAGCTCGCTGCTCTCGGCTGCTCTGCTCGGCTCCGTGTGGCTCACTCACCCCGCAGAGCACCTCCACGGGCTGCAGCAGCCGCAGAGCTCCAGAGCTGGGCTGTGCTGTGCAGGGCTGTGCAGAGCCGGGCTGCGCTGCTGGGGGGCACTGTTGGGATGCACAGGGCGCTCCGCGGAGCTGCGGCTGCTGCAGCCCCTGCTCGGCACGGCCCGGAGCGGCCGGAGGGCGGCGGCGGCTGCGGGGGCTTCGGGCGAGAGCACAGCAAGGGGCACCTGGCCGGGGGATCGGGCTCCTCAAGAGGCGTCCTACCTATGGCATCACGCGTGCTGCACACGGGATTGTGCACGCCAGGATGCACGCTGTGCATGGGATCACACACACCGAGATGCACGCTGTGCATGGGATCACACACACCGAGATGCACGCTGTGCATGGGATCACGCTGCACACGGGATCACACACGCCAAGATATGCACTGCACACGGGATCACGCTGCACACTGGAGCACACACACCAAGATGCACACTGTGCATGGGATCGTGCATGCCAAGGTACACGCTGCACGCAGGATCACGCTGCACACAGGATCACACACGCCAAGGCGCACGCTGCACACAGGATCATGCTGCACACAGGATCACACATGCCAAGGTACACACTTCACGCAGGATCACGNCAAGATGCACACTGTGCATGGGATTGTGCATGGCAAGATGCACGCTGCACACAGGATCATGCTGCACGCAGGATCACAGATGCCAAGGTGCACGCTGCACATGCATCACGCACACCAAGATGCACGCTGCACACGGGATCGTGCATGCCAAGGTACACGCTGCATGCAGGATCACACTGCACGCAGGATCACACATGCCAAGGCGCACACTGCACGCAGGGTTGTGCATGCCAAGGTGCACGCTGCACGCAGGGTTGCATGCACCAACATGCAGACTGCACACGTGCACCTCAGTGGGCACGATCCCAGCGCGCGTGGTGTTGCCCGTACCAACCCACACACCGCACGTGGGGTCACCCGGACCAAGGGCACACTGCGCGTGGGCTCACACACCCCAACATGTGTTGCACAAGGAATTACACGCACCGCACGTAGGATTGCACACGCCAACACGCACAGCGCGCACTGAGGGGCACATCGCACACGGCATCACATGTACCAAGGTACATGCTGCACAAGGAGCTGCACACGCTGAGGTACATGCTGCAGCTCGGATCATGTGTGACCGAGGACCTCACGGAGCTCCAGCCCCCCAAACCCACATGTGGTCCCTGCTTCCCACCAAAGGCCTTTGCTTTGTCCCCCAGTCTCTGTCCCATCCCCTCTCCCTCCAGTGCCGCTCAGGGTGGCTCTGCACAGCAGACCCAGCGCCTCGCCCAGGAAACCCCATCTCCAGCCCATTTTTTTGGGGTACACACCCATAGCCACTCCCGGGGAACCCTTGAACCCCCAGCCCCACCATCCCCCAGCATTTATCCTCCTTTTCGCCTGCATTTCCAGCCGGGAAGCTCTCGCAGGGCTTCACCTCGACTAACAAGGAGGTTCCCGGCACCTTCCTTAAAGGGGGCGGGGGGCTCAGCGTCAATCCTGATCCCCCCCGTGGGCGCTGAGCCTCATGCGGGGCGGGGCAGCCGCCCAAAGCCGAGGGGCCCCGTCCCCTCATCTTCCCCATCCCTCCCTCCCTCC
>WEIS01006717.1:0-33626 GCA_013389965.1 Todus mexicanus | reverse complement strand
GGTGTCCCTGGGCGGGGGCGGGGGCGGTGCCGGGCTCCGGGGCCGGGCTATAAAGGGCTGCGCGGGGCGGGCTCGGCGGCAGCGGCAGCAGCAGCGATGGCTGCGAACGGGACGGCGGAGCCGGTGCAGATCCAGTTCGGGCTCATCAACTGCAGCAACAAGTACCTGACGGCCGAGGCTTTCGGCTTCAAGGTGAACGCCTCTGCCGCCAGCATGAAGAAGAAGCAGATCTGGACGCTGGAGCAGGACGGGGAGGACTCCAGCGCCGTGCTGCTCAAGAGCCACCTGGGCCGGTACCTGGCGGCCGACAAGGACGGGCGGGTGAGCTGCGACAGCGAGGAGCCGGGCCCCGACTGCCGCTTCGTGGTGCTGGCCCACGGCGACGGGCGCTGGTCGCTGCAGTCCGAGCCCCACCGCCGCTTCTTCGGCGGCACCGAGGACCGCCTGTCCTGCTTCGCCCCGGCCGTGTCGGCCGCCGAGAAGTGGAGCGTTCACCTGGCCATGCACCCCCAGGCCAACCTCTACAGCCTGGCCCGCAAGCGATACGCGCACCTGGGGCCCCGGCGCGACGAGCTGGCCGTGGACCGCGACGTGCCCTGGGGCGTGGACGCGCTCATCACCCTCCTGTTCGTGGAGCAGCGCTACAGCCTCCAGAGCTGCGACCACCGCCTGCTGCGGGCCGACGGCCGCCTGGTGCCCGCCGCCGAGCCCGGCACCGCCTTCACGCTGGAGTTCCGCTGCGGCAAGGTGGCCTTTCGCGACGGGGAGGGCCGCTACCTGGCCCCCTCGGGCCCCAGCGGCACCCTCAAGGTGGGCAAGAGCTCCAAGGTGGGCAAGGATGAGCTCTTCGCCCTGGAGCAGAGCTGCCCGCAGGTCGTGCTCCGAGCCGGCAACGACAGGAATGTCTCCACCCGGCAAGGTAAGAGGGGATGGGGACACACACACCCCCACCCCCGCCTCGGGTGTCGCCGNGGTGGGGGAGGGGATGGTGAGGGGCTTGCCTTGGGGTGCTGGGGTGGGCTGTGGGGAGGTGGTTGGGGTCTTCCTTGGCCATGAAGGAGGCAGGGCTGCCACGCATCGCCTCCCTGCCTGCGGCGCTCATTGTTCACCCAACAAAGCCTCCGTCCAGCTCCCCGTTCCCCATCACCAGCCGCAGCTCTGCAGAGCAGGGCCCTGTGGGGCTGCGCTCTCCCCCGTGGGGCTGCAATTCCTCCCANTGGAGCAGCGCTACAGCCTCCAGAGCTGCGACCACCGCCTGCTGCGGGCCGACGGCCGCCTGGTGCCCGCCGCCGAGCCCGGCACCGCCTTCACGCTGGAGTTCCGCTGCGGCAAGGTGGCCTTTCGCGACGGGGAGGGCCGCTACCTGGCCCCCTCGGGCCCCAGCGGCACCCTCAAGGTGGGCAAGAGCTCCAAGGTGGGCAAGGATGAGCTCTTCGCCCTGGAGCAGAGCTGCCCGCAGGTCGTGCTCCGAGCCGGCAACGACAGGAATGTCTCCACCCGGCAAGGTAAGAGGGGATGGGGACACACACACCCCCACCCCCGCCTCGGGTGTCGCCGCTTCGGGATGCGACCCCTGCATCCCTCTGGCATCGGCATCTCTTGAGCATCACCCGCCCCGAGCTGCCCCCCTGAGTCTTTCGGGCATCATCTCCACTGCATCTTCTGCATCACCCCAGGAGTGTCCCATTCCCCCCCCCTCTCCAGCATCTTCCCCCATCCCTCCAGCATCCCCTGCCTCCCTGCAGCAGCAACCCCCCAGGGTGCCCCCCTGCATCCCTCCGCCCCGCTTCAGGGTGTCTCCTCTCACCCCCCCCTCCCCTGGCAGCCCAGGGNCACCCCGGCCTCAACAGCGTTACGAAAATGGCTTTGCCAAAGGCCGGTGTGGAGCCGTGACCTACATCCCCTGCACAAAGGCAGCAGGGGCCACCGCCGGCCTCGGGCATCGCGTCCGCACGGCCCCGCTCCCTGGGCACATGGCCGGGCTTCGAGCGCCCAGCCCAGCCCCAGCTCGAGGGGTGCTCGCTGCAGGGTGGGGGTCCCCGCCCCGCGATGCTGGAGGGGCTGCGTGCCCAGACTGGGCCAGCGACGGAGCCCGGGGCACACGCCCGGCGAGCCAGGGCAGGTGGGCGCACGCCGGGCGCGGGACGGGTGCGAGCACGTCCCGCTGCAGCGGAGCCTGCAGGAACGAGCGGCGGGGAATTCTCTGTGTGTGAATAGAAAACATGGCAAGGATGCAGCTTAATCCCCTCCGTGCCTGGGCATCTCCTCCCAGGGATCTCGCTGCTTTTCTCCTCGCCAAGAGCAAATCCTTGCCCCGCAAAGCAGCCCCTGGAAAACAACCGCACAAAAGCGGTGGGGCGGTCTGGCCAGGCGCAGGGGCTTGGAGAGGAGGAGGAGGACGGCGATGGCGGGAGGCTGGCGGGGAGGCTGCTGCAGCGCCGTGGGGGAAGGGCTGCTGCAGCCCTTTGTCAGCGCAGATGGGAAATCCAGATGTGGGGGAGCTCTGCTGGATGGAGCAGAGGCACTGGGGGACCCCACGGTGCGGGTGGGAGCTGCTGGCAGAGCCGCCGGCTTTGGGGGACCCCTCGGCATGGGTGGGAGCTGCTGGCAGAGCCGCCGGCTTTGTGTGAGTTGGGATGGATGAGAGGGGTGGGAAGGGGGAGGGGGGGGTGTACAAATCTCCCCAGCAACAGGGGGCTCCGGGCCCCTCTCCAAGCCCACGGCAGCAGGAGGGCTGCGCCGGGGCTGCACATCCGCGCTCGAGGCCATTTTGGCCAGAGAGGCCGTTCCCAGCGGCTGACCCTGCCCGGAGCGAGGAGAGGCTGGATCTGCGCTCCTGGGGCTCGCCCGTCCTTCTCCCATCGGGAAAGCGCCTTGTGCCGAGGGGGCTGAGCCGGCAGCCGCAGGGAGCCGCTGGAGCAAGCGGCTGCAGACAGACAGACAGCCAGACAGCCCGACAGCCCTTTCCCCGCCGAGCCGATAAGCGCTGCTGGCAGAGCCCGAGGATGTGGGATACGGGCAGGGAGCGGCTGCGGCTCGGTGCAGGCTCGTGGGAAAAGGCAGTTCGACCCCTATGGAGTCGGGGAGGCAGTGGGGGGGGTGGTGGCTGTGCCCCCCTTGCCCCGTTAGAGAGCAGGGATGGGACGATGAGGCTTTGTGACTCCCCTGGCCGGGAGCTGGAGCTGGGCCAGCCTTGGGGCAGCGCTGTCCCACCAGTGCCGAGTCAGCTCCTGGACTGGAGCCACCTCCCTGTCCCCGGCGTGGCCGGCGGCGCCGTCCCTGGCACTCGGGGCACTGGCGACCACGATGCCAATGATGGCAGGGGTGCCAGCCCTGCCTCTGCACGGCGCTGGGGCTGGCGGTGGCCCTGGCACCTCTCCCCTGCCTCCAGCTGCAGAAGGACGGGATCCCTGGGGAGCCTCTGGCTCTCTGAGAACCCCCATCTCCCCACTGCACCTCCAGCCGGAGCCGAATCGGGGTGCTGCCAGCACAAACCAGCCTCCTGCCCGGCTCAATGGCTCCTTTCTAGCTCCGACTGCGGCAACAAAGGGCCCTTTGTGGGCGTGAGGGTCCCCGGGGGCAGAGCGCTGGCGGCCTCCCACTCCCCGCTCTGCTGGGCCCCCGCCAGCCCCCCATCCTTACCCGGCAGAGCTTTGCCGCCTGCCGCCCCCACCACGGTGTGGGGAGAGAGAGGATGGGCTGACGCTGGAGCGAGACACTGCGGGAAATGGGGGTGCGAGGAGGGGGCGAGCGAGCAGCAGGGCCGGGAGGCGCCTGGGTGTGCTGGGCTGGCGATGGGGAGCTGTGCGCCGGGGCCGGGAGCCCTCTCAGCACGGCGTGGGTCGGTGCTGGCTGCAGCCAATTCCCTCCTGCCCCAGTTTAGCTCGGCGCTGCAGTGAGGCGAGGAGATGCGGCTCCGGGGCTCGGGGCACATGGGCTCAGATGCGGCTTTCATCACGGTTTTCCAGGGAATCCGTGTTTCAACCCTACCCGTGACCCCCTTGCAGAGCTGCACCCCCGGCAGAGGAGCTGCATGGGCTGCCCGGGTGCTGCGGGCTTTGCTTTTTAACAAAAACGCGCTTGGATTTACAGACAAGCGCAACATAAACCTGAAGGGGACGAGACGAGTCTCAGGGCACGTGCGCAGCCGCAGCTTGGGGTGGAGGGTGCCAGAGCCCTGCAGAGACGCTGGGCTCGAGCTGCGTGGGCAGCGCTGGGGGCAGCATCGCCCGGGCTGCGCAGCACGAGGGCCCTGAATCCCACCCTGCCGCAGACAAGGGCTCAGGGGCTTCGTGGGCGCTGCTGGTGCTCCCTCAGAGAGAGGCGGCTCTGGGGGTTTTGGAGGCGTAACCTTGAGTTTTTTGGAAGGGAGCTTCTCGGACGGGAAAGGTGCAGCCTCCTGCCTGCCGCTGGGCAGGGCTGGGGGCTGCCTGCGGGGGTCAGGCAGCGAGCAGAGCCCCTGTGCAGGCAGCTCCTGACTTGTGGCTCTGCCCTGCCGGGTCCAGGTGTGGGGCCTTGTTGCACCGGTTGGCCACGGTCCCCCAGGCTCCTGGCCTCCTCTCCATGGAGCGCGTCCCGCTGGGTCTCCCCAGCATCCCAGTAGGGCTTGTAGGACACCCTCTGCATGAGCTTCATACAGATGGAAAGTCTTCCCCAGGGTGTGCGGCCTCTCGTGACACGAAGGCTGGCGTAGCCACTGCGAACTGCTCCTTTAGGCGGAGGAGCTCATCTCTGGGAGGTGCGGGACGGCCTGTGTGCGCTCTGGGATGGCCGTGGCTGTCCACGCACATCTGCTGTTGATGACCCGTCCTGTGGACCCAAGGGGCTGGCAGTGGGTGAAACCTCAGCAGCTGCGGATTTGAGAAGCTCTTTCCTGCCCCAGTGCTGACTCTCCTCCCCATCACCCTTTTCTCTGAGGACCTTGAGCCCAAGGCCTTTGTGGGGGGGTAGGCGTTAGGAAGCCCTGGGGACACACAGGCCTCAGCCCCCCCATCTCCCAGTGCCAGCCTCTGCATCCTCCCCAAGCCCCCACAGCAAAGCCCCGTCGCAGACGGAGCCGGGGAACATCCCACGTGGAGTATTTCGGGGGGCGCAGGCGAGCCTCCGCTCTCCCCGCTCGCCCCCCTGCCGCCTCCAGCTGTAATTAGCAGCTTCGCCAAGGTCAGGCAGACTCTTGCGGGCTCCAGACTGTAAATTTACCGCCAGCGGTAATTAAAGCGTGATTGAAGCGCGATTGCAGCGGGAGCGGCTCGGCCGGGCGCTGCGGGAGACGCCGGCTCCCTGCGGCAGCCCTGGGCTGCGCATAGCAGGGGTGCTGCAAGGGGTGACTGGAGGGGCAGCCGCTGTCCTCTGCGACCGGGACATCTCTCGTGGACCCGCCATGGTCCTACCGCCTCCCAGCCCGTGCTTCCTCGGGGTTTCTCCCGCTCTGCCCAGCTCTGACTCCCCAGATCTTCAGCTCCAGCTCAGTTACAGCCCTTTGAAGCCCCCTCCTACCCCAGCTGTAGCTGCATTCCTTTCTGCTGAGTCGGTGTAACCCAACCCAGCGCCGCTTGGGGAAGGGGGCTGTGAGAGACCCTCCTGCTGCCCGGCCCAGGAAAGCCAAACCTCTGCACAACGGCGAGAGTGTGGGCGATTGCATGGCGAGAGCGTGGGTGATTGCACGGTGGCAGGGCTGGTGGATTCGCTGTGCTCTGTGTTCGGGGCCTTTGGAGGGAGAGGGAGGAGTGTCAGGAGCTCCCGGCACTCGCTGTCCCACCTCTGGCCCGTCAGATCCAGCTCAGCAGCACAAAGCATCTGCCCAGGCTCCCCTAATTGCCTGCAGGTCATGAAGCCCCTCACCTAAAAACACGGTGAGGAGGAAACGCCGCTGCCCACTTGCCCCAGTGTGAACCGCAGCAGCAGCTCTTGCAGGCTTGGAGGTATCCGCAACCTGGGGTGGTGGCTGCATCCCCCCGTGTCCCCTCCTGCATCCCCTCCCTCAGCCCCTCTTCCCCCTCTCACGCTCGTCTCCAGCAGTCGTGCAGCTCTCGAGAGGCCTCAGTGCTGCAAAAATCAAACCCAGATGTTTCCACCAACCACCAGCTCAACCCCTGGCAGCCCTGGGAGGCGGCGAGCACCGAGGATTTGGCCGGCGGGGCTGGGGGTGGTGGCCGTGCAGCAGCCCTGCGCTGCCCCAGGGAGCCCAGGGGGGCTGCGTGTCCGTCGGGAGCTGCAGACGCTGCTGGAGGGGCGAGTGTGGCAGTCACAGGACAGTCTGGGTGCGGGAGATAAGATTAGAGCCAACAAAGCGAGGCCTTCAGAGCCTGCTCCTGTTGGGAAAGGTGGGAGATTGATGTGCAAAGCAGAGGCTGCTCCCTGGGGCCGCTGGATGGGGACACCTGGCTGGAGGTGCAGATGGGGTGGTTGGTGGGAGGCCACCACATACCCGTGTCTGCAGGGGCTGGGGAAAGACACCTCCGTTTCCATGGCTAATAGCTTGGTGTGCAGATCGTACAGCCCCCGACAGGTCAGCGCCAGCTGGCTGCAGCTGGTGGGGCTTGCTGGTGCTTTCCAGTGCAGGGGGGCCACCAAGGCTGCCGTCCCTGAAGCCCTCCCAGCAACCACGTATTGTAGTACCTGAAATCCCAGCAGCTGGGAAACGGGGAGGCGATGTGCTGTGGAGGTCACGGGGCTGCACGCTTTGCCAGCCCCACGAGCGGGTTCTTGGCTTCAGAAGAGGTAGTGTTGGGTTGAAAGGCTGCACACCCACTTTGTATCCTTTCCAGGACCAGGTGTGCGGGTGCTTTGTGCTCGGAAAAACTCACCTGGTTCCTCTAAAGCACAGTCCCTATCACCACCCCCTCCCTGCTCTCACTGGTTACAGACCTGTGCTCCACTGGTGGTACCGGGGCTCACCTCTGCTCCTCATGGCTCTAGGTAGACAGGGAGGAGCAGGGCTGAGCACCGCAGCCCAGCTCCCACCCCAAAACCCGGCACGGCAGCAGCTCAGCCGCTTTGCCTTGGCTCCAGGCTACGCCTTGTGACTCGCATCCCAAAAATATTTTTAGGCAGAAATCCACCAAGTGGGAGAGCTGTGGAGAGGGTTTGGCCCCGCTAGCCCTGACTAAGCAGGTTTGCTTGGGCTCGCTGCCTGCCGATAGATGTGCACGTGGCCGGGGGGCCAGTGGTGGCCCCGGAGCTGTGCTGGTGGCCCTGGGACTGGCTGCATCCACCTCCAAGGCTGCTTCCCAGGATGGGAATGGCCACCAGCTGCCAGGTCACAGCCAGAGCAGTGTCCCTCTGGTGCAGGGACAGGTCTCTCTGGCTAGCAGAGCCACGAGATGGGCTGGTGCTGATGGTTTTTTGGCAGTCAGGGAATGGCTGGGCTGCCCCAGGGCTTCCCTGAGCCTCCTCTCTCTGCAAACCTCACCGCCCCGACAGGCCGTGACAATTTACGGATGAGAAATGGTGCCATGGTCCTTAAACATGCCACGAGCTGGGGATTCATGGGTGGCACGGCGGCCTCTGCTAATGGATTGACTAACTTGGCTGTCACCTTCGGGGAAAAACTACCGCGCTCTTCTGCGTGAAATATCTCGGTTGGTCTCTGCTTGGTGCTTAAGCCAGAGAGTCCTGAGCTGCAGCTCACGGTGGCCTCAGTCAAATCGTCATTTATGGCCTTAGTACTTGAGTAGCCAAAGGAAAACCTGAGCTTGAACCCCAAATGCCAGAGGGCAGAGACGTGCGTGGGATTTGGGAGTCACCAAAGCTCCCCCAGGGAAGCAGGAGCCTCTCTCGGTCGGGGTTCCTGGGCTGCCACTGCACCTAGACACACTGAAGGTGGGCTGGGGTCCCCCCCGGAGCCCCTCACCTCCATCTGCCTCTGCCCCGCAGGGATGGACCTCTCTGCCAACCAAGACGAGGAGGGTGACCAGGAGACCTACCAGCTGGAGATCAACAAGGACACCAAGAAATGCGCCTTCAGGACCTACACTGGGAAGTACTGGACCCTCACCTCCAACGGGGGCATCCAGTCCACCGCCTCCACAAAGTGAGTCCCTGGCAGCTCGGGGCCACCCTTGGGCTTCGGGGGCCCCTCCGCGTCTCCCAGGGGAATCCGAAGGGGATTTTTCCAGCCGAGGCACTTACCCCAAAACACTTCCCAGCAAAGGCAGCAAATTCTCCGGAGAGCCGGGGCCGGGTTGAGGCTTGCCGCCCACGACGCTCGGGAAGTCCCTCGGGCCATGCTCTCGCTGCCGGCCGGCTGGGGCTGTTGCAATGCGTTAGTTACCCTGCAGTTCAACCCTCTGCCAGCCGAGAGCCGGGTGGAAACCCTACGAGTGCCTTTGGCTGCCTGCCTGCCCCTGCCTGCCCCTGCCTGCAGGCCCAGGGCTTCCTGCTGGGATGGCACAACAGGGCTCATCCCGCACAAACGGATCGAACTGGGCGCTCCTGATGCGGCCGTGGCCCTTTCTGGTGTGGCAAGGAGGCACCAGCAGGGTCTCCGTCTGTCGCATCCCGCTGAGTCCCCTCTCTGCTCCCGCAGGAACGCAAGCTGCTATTTCGACATCGAGTGGTGCGACAAGCGCATCACCCTGAAAGCTGCCAACGGCAAGTACGTGACGGCGAAGAAGAACGGGCAGCTGGCGGCCTCCATGGAGACGGCGGGTAAGGGACCCCTGCCCTGCGCTGGGGGGCAGGGGATGAACAAAGTCCCTCCTGCCCCGAGCCAGGCTCCTCCTGCACGTGGTGCTCCGGGATGCAGGCAATAAGATTCCTGCTGTGAGATGGAGGGACAGGCGGGGTGGGTGAGAGATGGGTGGGAGGCAGCAGTGGGGTCTGGGCTCTGCGCCCCCTCCCCAGCTGGTCTCACGGCTCCTCTCCCCTCTGGCGCAGGTGAGACGGAGCATTTTGTGATGAAGCTGATCAACAGGCCCATCATCGTCCTCCGCGGCGAGCACGGCTTCATCGGGTGCCGGAAGGTGACCGGCACCCTCGACTCCAACCGCTCCTCCTACGACGTCTTCCAGCTGGAGTTCAACGACGGAGCCTACAACATCAAGGGTGAGTGCCCGGCGTGGCGACAGGCTGGGGAGGGCATGGCCATGGCCGCTGGGGTCCCCGTGGTGGCTCACGGGGTCAGCTTGTCCCCTTCTGCCTTTGCCTGCAGATACCACTGGGAAGTACTGGATGGTGGGGAGCGAGTCGTCCGTCACCAGCAGCAGCGACACCCCCGTGGACTTCTTTTTTGAGTTCTGCGACTATAACAAAGTAGCTATCAAAATCAATGGCAAATACCTGAAGGGTGACCACGCCGGGGTCCTCAAGGCATCTGCCGACACCATTGACGCCTCCACCCTCTGGGAATATTAATGCACTTTAGCGTACCTCCCATGGCCGACTTTTCTTTCCCTTCTTCCGTCCTTTTTTCTTTGTTTTGTTTTCCTTTGGGTTTTGTTTCTCCTCTCTGTAAAAGGATTTTCAGACTGGCTTCTCCTTCCCTCCTGCCGTAGAGTCGGTGCGTTCTGTGGGAGGTGGGTCTCCACAAATCTCTGCTATAACTGGAAAAGTGATGGGGCAGCCTGTCTAGAGCTTTGTAGAGGGGTCTGTCTCTATCCACCCCCTGCCTCTCCAGGTTTGCTGGGCTTGGAAACTGCCATCCCCCCCTCCTGGCCCTGAGCATCACCTTAGGTAGTTTATTTTCCTCTCCTCGATTGAAAAAAAAGGGAATGAGATCACCTCTGTGCTCACTTCTGCCATATCAGCGCTGGCACCGCCTGGGGCTGTGCTGCCAGTGTCCCTCGGAGCACCTGCCCCGTCCTGCCCTGCTCTGACCCGGGGCACAGCGATGGTGCTGGGCTCAGCCGGCTCCTCCTGGCTCCCCCTGCCCCTCCCCAGCACCTTCTCTCTGCTCTTGGCTTTCAGGGCAGGACTCATCCCCAGCTGAGCCGCAAGAGGTGACCTTACATATCGCAGCATCCCCGGGGCTGGGGCTGGCGTGTGGCGGCACGTGTCCCTGCGGAAGGGCCCCGCAAGCTGACCCCTCCCAGCCCCACCCCCTCCGTGCACCTGGAAATGATTTTTTAGGGTGATCCCATCTGGAAAGCCTCAGCCTTTCATCTCATGGAGCCCCGTGCTCCTCGTGGCCCTCTGCCCCTCCCTGTGCTTCTGGCTCTGGAGCAGCATCTAGACCCTCGTGGTGGGTCCAGCCTGGCGGGCGCCTGCCCCGAGGCTGCGATGCCTGGGAGAGGACAGGGGGGGACCAGAGCAAGCCCGTGCTGGGTGGGGGCTCCATCCAGCCCAGCTCAGCCCCAGCAGCTTTGGTCCCCGCACGAGCCCGGCTGGCCGATGCGACCTCCCCTGGGCGGCGGCTGGAAGCATCAACTTGCAGATTTTGGTTTACAGAATAGAGAAGTTCCTTAGCAAACTTTGCACAGTGGTATCTGCTCAGTACCTTTGGGTTCTGTTTTGATTTGTTTTTTCTCCTCTCTCATATAATACTGGAACAGCGAAAGGAATCGCTGAACGCCTAACGCTGAGTTAGGAAGTGTCAGTTCCCGTGGGCTCCCCCGAGGAGGGCAGCTCCCGGTCCTGCCGCCCTGGGCTTGGCTCTCCTGCCATCGCAACCCTACTGGAAAAAAAAAACACAAAAAAAAAGAAAAAAAAAAAAAAAAAAAAAGAAAAGAAAAAAAAGAAAAAAGAAAAAAAAAAGACCAAAACAGTATTTTTGTTAGTCTCTATTTATATATGCTCTCCATGGCACTGTGTTACCAGCTGTTGTCTGTACTAGGTCTGCATTAGAGTATAACGCTGTTTGTAACGGGTGATGCTGACGTGTTCGTTAGGGTCTTGAAAGGCACTTTATCCTTTGGGGCCTTCCCAGGGCCGGGATTCGCTCCCTGCAGACACACCAAGGAGCCTTCTCTCCAACGGGCCCCCGCCGGGGTGGTCCCTCCCCGCACACCCCACCCACGCCACCGGTGCTTACAGCAGCATCGCTGCGCTGCCAAAACCGGCCGGTCCCTGCCGCCGGAGGCACGGCAGAGGCTCGTCAGCCTTAAAGCCATCCATGCGGAGGGGTGGCCAACCCTCCCGAGGAGCTTGGTGCTAAACTCCCAGCCAGGCGAGCGAGCGACCCATCCCCTGCCAGGGGGACAACTCTGGGCCGGGGACCCTCCCGACGGGATCCCGGCCGGGACTCTACCTCGGCTCTGCGCTCACATCCAGGGGCTGCCGGCGCTCGCACGGGCACCGCCCAACCCCTGCCCGGGGACCGCGATGCCCCGCCAAGGACCGAGTGTCTTGATGAAGCCCTGAGTGACCCTGTGACTTGGCACACACCTTTCGCTGGCCTTCACCCCTCCCCTCCCTCCGTGTCACCTCCTCGTCCCCCCATCGCAGTTCAAACCATGTAACTCCTGCTCCGGCTTCTCCCGTGTGACACTAGGTCAACATCTCTCCTGTCTCCTCTTATCGGGTGTTGTGACTCTCTGAAAACATCTCACTCTGAATTAAGTTTGGGGTTTGTTCATTTTTTTGGGGGTGGTTTTTTTTCGTTTCTTTCGTTTGTTGTTTTTTTTTAATTATTTTTTTGTAAGTGCCATTTGTATAACTTAAAAAGAAATAGCTTCAGATGGAGAAAGATGAATAAATAAATCCTGCATTCGGATACGAGCGGTGGCGTGTGGTCTGTCGGCTGCAATGGCCTTGTAGTGAGAGGCACCAGGCTGAGCATGGAGCGTTTAGGGGCCAAATCGCTTCACAAAGCTTGAGCCGGCTCTAGAAGGCTGGGGAGAATTGGTGGGATGGGAATGGTGACCAACAGGGTCATCTCTACCGAGCAGGCTTAAAGGCAAAGCTGGGTGGAGGCTGGGTTACCTCAGAACAGCCCTGAGCCACTGAGCGCACCGGTGTTCCGGAGGGTGGGTCACCTCTTCACAGGGCAGGAAGATCTACCAGCAAACCACCTCCACCCGCAAACCACCTCCAGCAAACCACCATCTGCAATCCACCACCTCCTGTAACCCACCTCCACCCGCAACCCACCACCTCCTGCTGTGCCCTTGCAGGCGGGAGTGAAGCCGTTCCCCGCTTCAGCCCAGCAGCGCTGGCAAGTTGCTGCTTTTCTTCGCCCCTAGCTCAGACATTGCCCCCCTGACGCTGGCCCTGAGGGGAGGGAAGAGCGCTGAGCTGCTGGGTTTGGGTGCCTGGCACGGTGGGGGTCAGCAATAAGCCCCCTCTGCTCAGGGATACGAGGAAGGGGAAGGTACAGACCCCAAGGATGGGAAGGAGGTGGGAGCTCAGCCCCTGCAGCCCAGCCCTGAGCCAGGATGTGCCCCCAGCCCTCCTGAGACAGACAACACCAGCCCTAAAGCTCAACCAACCCCCCAGGGTCGATGCTGGGACCAACCTGTTTGGGCTGTGAAGGCGGGGTCCTTGTGGAGGGGCTCAGCGACAACTCTGTCCCCGGAGTGAGAGCAGCCAGCCCCTCCGCCTCCCACAGCCCAGCTCAGCACCAGCTCAGCACCAGCTCAGCACCCGCAGGCTCCTCCTTGGCCTTTAAAACCTGAAGCTGGTTTGGCAAAGGGAGGGTGCCCTGCTTCCCCCTCAAATGGACATCCCTGGGGGAGGATGGTGGAAGGGCAGCACCAGGAAAGACCTTCAACTTCAGCCAGGAGTTTGAGCACCACA
This sequence comes from Todus mexicanus, assembly GCA_013389965.1. Taxonomy (NCBI): domain Eukaryota; kingdom Metazoa; phylum Chordata; class Aves; order Coraciiformes; family Todidae; genus Todus; species Todus mexicanus. The sequence goes on along the minus strand of WEIS01006717.1, from coordinate 20,954 downwards.
GCAAGAGCCGAAGGAAGGAAGGAAGGATGTTCATTGCTTACAGAAAACAGGGCAAAATTAAGGCTGTGCAGGAAACGCTGAGCGGCTCCAAGGGCCACCCACTCGCCCTGACCCCCTCGGCGACATAAGCCACCCTATTGCAGCCTCTCAGCACTTCAAGGAGGCCTGTGAAAAGAGATGGGGACAGACTTTTGAGCAGGGCATGCTGAGACAAGACAAGGGGGGATGGTTTGAAACTGAGAGGGAGATTTAGACTGGAGAGAAGGGAGAACTTGTTGGTGCTGAGGGTAGTGAGAGCCTGGCCCAGGTTGCCCCGAGAGGTGGTCGCTGCCCCATCCCTGTCCCCATTGCAGGGGAGGTTGTTGGGGGCTCTGAGCAACCTGCTCTAGTTGCAGATGCCCCTGCTCAGCTCAGGGGGTGGGACTGGATGAGCTGAAGAGGTCCCTTCCCACCCAAACCAGCCTGGGGTCCCACCCACACGTGCATGAGCAAACCTGCCCATGAGCCCTGGCCCGGGGAGAAGGCAGGTTTGCCGGCGCGGCCAGAGGGGACCCGCGCAGGGAAGGGGCCCCAGAGCTGCTGCCCGGCGGCAGGGAGGACCCTCACCCTTCCCCCCTCCCCCATTTTCATATTTACCATCGCTCCTGCAAGAGGGGAAGGAGCCTCCAGCCTCTCCCCCCACGCCACACACATCCTGGTTTCCATTTAAAAGGAATGACTGGAAACCATTTTCTATCCCGTCCAGTTTTTCCTCAGGAGCATGTGGAATGTATTAGGCTTTTCCAGGAGGGTCAGATGGGTTTTTGCCTTGCAACGTGCAGAGTTTTCAACAACACGGGCTGAGACCTGGCCAAGCAGCTCTGCCCGCTCGCCCTGGCTGCTGCCCGCCAGCCCCGTCCCCAGCTGGGGACAGAAGGACGACGTCTGGGCTGGAAGGAAAGCACAGGGGTGAAAGCCAGAGTGCACAAATTTATTTACAAAAATTCAAATTACAATATAATACAGGAACTTTTTACACACAATATTAGAACGGTTTTACTAACGGAAGGTAAAGAAAAATATTTTTTTTGTTGTGGGTTTTTTTTTTTTCATTTTTTTTTCTTCTCTTTTTTTAATAAACCACCTATTTCTTCTCAGCTATCGTTATACAAAGTTGCAGAACATGCACATCTTTACAGGGTTTCTTTCTTTTAATATAATGCTTTTGCTAAGTGCAAATACTAAAGTTTCTCTCTCCACCTTTAAGGCAAGTAAAATGGGACACTGCGATTAACCAGAAGTACCTGTTACGGGATCGGCCTGGGCACTGCAACCTCCCGGGCGCCTTTTAGAGGACAAACGGGTTTGAGGATGGTGAGACTGGAGGGAAAACGGGCTGCAGGAATTAGAGACCAGATCGTGGATGGCGCTGGTGGTTGCACAGGACGTTTAGGTGCTTTTTCCCCCCTTCTTTAACTAAAGCAAGACAGAGCCAGGCGCTACCAGAAACCACAACTCAGCACCACTCCCAGACACAACCAAGCTCACGGGTTCGCAGGGGCTGTGGGGACTGCGATTCTCTCTCCCTCGCTCCTCCAGGACCGTGACCGCTGCACGTGGCGGCAGAAGACCCTCACATCCCAAGCACGATGGGCCACGGCCACCATCCTGCCCTTGCCACCTCTACCCAGCACGTCTCCATCTCTGCACTTCCCTCTGCCAAGGCTTCGCTCTTAGCACCTGCACATCTCTAGGCACGCACCAAAAGATGGGGTGAGACCATCACTGTGGCCAGTGCTCCAGGCACGGAGCGCTGTGCGACGCCACGACCACGCTGCCAGAGGAAGGCTCATCCAAGCCAGCCCTTGAGCTCACAAGATCTTGTCGGTCTAACTCCCCCGATGCCTTGTCTGTCCCTTTCTGACCAGGGACGCCGCCTGTGTTTCTGACCTGGCTCTGTCTTCTCGCCACCCGCCAACGCTGCGAGCACAGCCACTCCCAAAGCCACCGCGACACGTGCTCCCGGCCACCGCAGGCACCGCTCAGCGCAAGGCAGGATTTAGCCCTGGCTAAAACCCAGCCGAGCAGCACACGATCAACTCCTGCAGGCCCCAGACTACCTCCAGAAATAAATTAAAACGAAAAAACCAGCCGATGTTAGCAGCAAGGGAACAGCACTTGGCTATTAACGCTGGAGAGGAGCTGGAACCAAGCGCTCCCCAGGGTACGTTCAACCCACGGGCAATGCCCGAGAAGGGAGAAATCGCTGACTCAGCTCTAAAAAGCGTGGAAGTGCCCTCGGGGAAGACCCTCCTGAGGACACCGGTCCCCAGATGCTGTCCTGGGCCACGGTGGAGGCTGCATTTCTCTGGGAACATCCCATTTAAAACCCCCGTGTCCCTCGCTCCTGGCAGCAGTGGTTACGGAGCTGCAAGCAAAGGTTTGGCAGGAGCTGTGAGGTGGAGGCAGAGAGTTTTACCTGAAAAAAATAAAACCGAAAGACACCTGGATGCTCAAATCCTTGGGGGAATGATGGGAGGGGAAAGGCACCCAGCGGGACAGAGCAGGATGTGGCCCAGACCAAACTGGGGAACAACAGCACAACTGGGCCACTACAAACCAGCTCAGTACTTCTGGGAGGAGGGCTCTTCCTCCCTTTCTAACCATTTTCTTCTCCCGAGGCCTGTACCAGAGAATCCAGCCAAGAGCTGTGGGGAAAGGGCTTTGTGCCAACGCTCCTCCTGCAGCCCAGCAACTACCGCCCCTGCTTCTTCCAAGGAAGCTTTGCTTTTCGTAAACCCTCGCTCCCTCAGCCCAGCATTGCTCGTGTTTGCCTTTTCATGTGCTTTTCCGAAGCCATTTCAGCTGCAACACGTTGTCAGGAGTTCCTAAGGGCCGCAGAAGCAGCCAGCTCCCTGCAGCTGCCCATCGGGACTCAGAGGGTCAGCTGAGGGGGGGTCCCATCGCACCACCGCCCACACGCACAAATTTTTCCAGCACATCACACTCCAGGCCACGCACCCAACCAGGTATTTCCCAGGTGCTGTCTGAGATCTGGGATGCCAGGTGAGAACAGCAAAGCAAAGGCCACGGTTTGGGAGCTGAGGGGTGGCCACCTCTGGAGGAAAAAAAAAAACCCTGAGCCCTTTGTAGGCGCAAGTTCAGTTCAGGCAAAGATAAAGGTGCCCGAGTCTTCTGCTGCCTGCTAAAGCCCTGAGATAGAACGTGGCTCTGGGCGTCCTACTGAGATCTCAGCAACGAGATGGCTGCTGCAGCCCCTCACTCCACTTGCAGAGCGAGAAATGCCGCAAACACTGGACTGACTCGGTTCTGAAGGGTTTATTTCTGCTGGGAGGTGCTAGCAGGTTACAAGGATGCTGGAGCACTTGGGAACCCCAGCCTCGTGCCTCTCTGCAGGCAGAAGACTGGGGCAGCTGACTCCTGTGGTCTGGTTTCTTGTCCCACTCAGATGCCGAATCTCTCCTCCCTTCCCCCAAGACTCACTTGACTGCGTGGCAGCTGCTCTGGCCAGCAGGAGGGCAGGATTTTCGGAAAGTCCCCAAGGACAGTCGCATCCCTGCGCTCCACAAAGTCTCCCTTTCCCTCCCACCAGCTGCCCGAGCAGGCGTTGTCAACTCAAAACATCTGGATACCCGGCCCAGGGAGAGGCCCCTTGGAAACCAAGCCCTTTTGCAGCACAGGTTGAAATGTTGGATTGCAAAGGTGCAGAGAAGCTCTAGAGAAGGGTGCAGTGCAGGTAACGTGGGCCAGAGCAGGTCCCCTGGCTGAACTGAGAGGGGCTGGAGCAGGGAGGAAGTGGGGTGAGGTTAGAGGGATGGCTTTGCCCTGCAGTGACTCTACGCCAAGTGCTGGTTGAACTGGGTCAGAATCGGTGCCGGGGCTGAGGGCCAAAGTGCATAGGCAAGTTGTGCTCCAGCTGAACGTTGATCTGGGGAAAATCATAGTTCACCCTCATGTTCGGTAACGGGGGCACGTAGGGGGCAGGGATCGGGCCGATGTTGAGGGGGATGTTGTTGTACATGGGACGGACAGGAGGGAGCGGGAAGGGAGGGTGCACGAAGGGGTAGGGGGGCATCCGGGGTTGATGGAGGTTCTGAGGAACAGGTCTGGGGATGACTTCGATTCTCTGGATTTTCTCCATGGGCTTTTCTGCAGGAGGGCCAATGCGCTTGAAGCTGTTCTCTGCAGAGGGAGGAGAGAAAAGAGCCAGTCATCCCACAAAGGAGAACTCACCAAGCTCGGTCCACGGTCCTGCATTCGCAATCAGCACCTTCCATGTCCAGCACGCTCCTTAAGCTCTTTCCAGCCTCACTGCTTGCCCCTTCCGTGCTCCAGCACCACAGGGCACAGCACCAGCTTGCCTCCCTTCATCCCTACCCCACTACAAAGGGGGAGCGCCTCCTTTGGCAGGGATGTAGGGCAGCCCCATGCACGCCCCGTGCCCCTCACCGCAGAGCAGAGAGGTGACGCTGCCCTCCAGCTACTTTGCCAAGCGGAGAGGAGACAGGTCTGTGTGTCCGTGACACCAGTCGCCCAGTGAGAGCTGGGCACAAGCCTTGTTCCTCCCCGCGGTCCCAGCGAAAGCCTGCAGGAAACAGCACTGTACAGCCAGACCAGTTCCCCAGAGGAACAGGAGATGGCTTGGTGCTGGGGAGCAAGATCTGGGTGATGCCAGGTGCACAGAGAAGCCTGCGAACAGCCAGGCGGTGGGAAGAACCCAGGGAGGATCCAGAGCCTTGTCAGTAGCTGGGAACCCAATGGTCTCCTGTCGTCCTCAGCCTGATCTCAAAGCACAGCTCCAGACTGTGACTTACCTCCATTTTTCTTCCTTTGCTCCTCTTCAGCTTCTTTCTGAATCTCCTGGATTATCTTCTCATCATCTTCCTAGAAATCACAGTGGTATCAAGGTCAGTGGGCTAATTCCTGCTGCAGGAACTTTCTATTCTCTCAGTGCTGCTTTTTTCAAAACATTTGCATGGGAATAAAAGGTAAATTTGGCTGAATTGTCCTCGTTTGGGGTTGACCCGGGGTTAGACCCGGGCTCTGATGGGGGATTGCAGCACAAGGAACTCGCACAGAGCCGAGCCTACTCTACGGAGTACGACTAAGAGGCTTAGATCAGCTTTCCAAGGAGATCAGTGCTAAAATTCATTGACTTGATGGAAACCAGAGAGCTGCAACCCAGCTCTGCCCATCTGAAGAGCTGCTGGAGAGCTGTTAATCTTTTAAATGGCAATAGTCTATTAAATATTTACATTACGCTAGCACTTCTCAAGTTTTTGGCCCAGTGGCTGGAATTAACACAACTTAAATCCTGGCTCTAGTAGCTAAACGGTGCTGTGACGAGGCCATTTAGATCTTATCTGTAACTCTGAGGAGGGCATAAATCGCAATATGTTTCTTTAATGTCTATTTAGAGGTTAGAGCAAGAATATTCAGAACTGCTGCTCGATGAGAACACAAGGACAAGCCAGAAACTGAAACTGTCCCTCTGCCTCTTATTATCTGCAGTTTTCTCAACCCAAAGCAGAAGCAGCGAGACCAAACAATGCAGTGAAGCCTCAGGTGGCTGCAGGTATCTAGAGAGATAGCATCTACACCAGCTTTTGTTAGATCAATGGTGGCCAAAGGCCGGGCAGAAGACCATGGAACTCCTAAGCTAGGAGAAGCTTTCCTGGGGAACTGACAGTCCACAGAGTCCAAGCAGCTCTCAGGCACAACACAAGCCATGCTAGTGTTGGCACAAAGCCAGAGAATCACCCCAGTTCATGCTGGGGAGACCTTACAGCAGCCTTCCAGTACTTACAGGGGCCTACAGAAAAGATGGGGAGGGACCCTTCANAGCTGCTAGATGACACACAACACCTGCATCAGGCATCGGCCACTCTGGGTCTACCTGCATACCAAGGAGCGTTTGTTTTGCTTCAGCAGCTCATCTACAAGCTCTGGCGGTGGAGCAGGAGGGGAGCCCCAAGCCCCACATACCCCACAACGCACAAGACTCCGCTTCGTTTTATTCGTCCTCCTTTCAGTACTGCCGAACCCCACAAATTTCTTCCTGCGCACTCTTAGTATGGAAATTATCCTCTATTTTGAAGAGCGCTCTGGGACTGAATTCAAAACACGCTCCATGTGTGCAGCTACGCTGGAGAGATGGTAAGTCCAGCCAGCTTCCCAGTTCCAGTCTCACGGTCCTGCACACGTCTAGCAGCGACACCCAGGAGGCTTGCTAAGCTGTCCCCTCCTCCTGCCACCAGATAAGGTTTCCCTAGGAGATTGGAGCTATCTTAATCTGCAGAAAGCCAGCAAACTCAGTATTTCCCCCCCTTTTATTATTCTGCGAGTCAGTGGTTAAATTAAGACTTTCCAGGACATGCTTTTTCTTTTTCCAAGCAGGCTGCTCCCATGGACTGTTAATGACAGCCTATCTATCTCCATAAAAACGGCTGAAGAATGGCTCTTCGGAGCCTACACAGAACTTAATTACCCCCCAAGTATCAGATTGCGACGTTCCCTGGCTGGAAAACAACCTGGGCAGGGTCTGCAACAGGCAATCAAACACCCTCTGCCCCTCTGCTGCCTGAGCAGCTCTCCCAAATGGTGGCCCCAAGCTTCAAGAGTTCAATTTTTTTCCTTCTCAGAGTATTTCCTGCAATGCTGTTTGAAAATGGAGACAGCCACTTCTCCCACCTTATTGGCACTTACTGGAAAAGATGCACTTGAAGAGGTTTTTTTAGTTATATGACAAATAAGAAATATATTTTAAGCTCAGCTGAATAAGATCACCCAATCTCCTTCCCTTGCACAAAGGTATAAACCTCACCTTACAGCCTAGAAACATGCAGAAGTCCCTTCTAACAAAAAAAAAAACCCACCCAAAACGCTTTTACTTTTTACTTTAGTCTAAATCTGAGATTAACCCTCTGAAAAAGCTCTTTCCAGGGACACCACTGTCCTGCCACCATCACCCTCATGATGCTGCAGCTCCTGCAAGCCCCGCTGGTGACAACAGCCAGCCAGTCTGGGGAATTGGACCCATCAACAACACAACCTCACAAGCTCCTCCTGCAGCGAGGGCTACTCGACCCTCCCAGTTTAAACTGCAGCTGACCTCCAAGCTAATGAGGGATCCCCAAAGCCATCTGCCCCTGGGGCTGGCCGGCCAGCTGCACGCACACCCGAGGTGATGCTGGCTTCAATTACTGCAGCTCCCAGAGCACAGAGGAAACGCGGAGCAGCAAATCCCATCTGCCAGATCTCCCTAACGATGCCTATCGCTCAAGGACAACATAAACCACATCACCTCAAACGCAGCAGCTGGAGATCTCTACTCAAACCCATCCCCTCTTGGTCTTCAAACATTGCAGCACACCCTGGATGCATAAAACCTGCCAAGACCAGACCCAGATCGGGATGACGAGTTCCTGACTCGTTCTGCAGATCACAGCAGCAGCGGCACAGCAAACCACAGCTCCAGGAACAGGAGTTATCAGCCTTGCTGCTTCTCTGCTGATAAACACGTATTCTCACGCTGGAAGGTTAAGAAGTATTTCTACTTAATCCCACGTACCGAGTCTCGGCTGACAGTATTTTTGCGTCAGGATTTCTGGTATCTGTTAATATAGAAAGGACAAAAATACACAATCTGCACCTTCCTGCTCTAGCAGCTAACATCAAACTTGGCAGGCGATGCATACACAGCACAGTGCAGTACCTGCAGTACTTAGGAAAGATCCACATCCCAGCAGAACAAAAAAATGGATCGTATGCTGAGAAAGCCAGCGAGCTCAGTATTTATTCATATAATCAACGACATCAGCAAGATAATTTCAGGATATTGGTGAAGGAAAGCTGATGCCAGAACTTCTGGCTATTACAGATTGCCCTGGCACAGCTCAGAATTCAAACCCAAGTCTGGGCGTCGCAACCATTCACTGTGTACACCAGCGCTTCTTTGCAAACCGCTGTTAAATCTTTGAGAGGCAAAGGCTGGGTTTTTTTGATTCCACAGTTAATGGGAAAGAGATGACAGATTCATTGAGGGAAAAAGCATCCACACCAAAAATTAAGTTTTCATTAGCACTCTTACGGCTGGCCGCTGTGGTAAGAAACCATTTAACGTCACATGGAGGGGGGAGGCTGCACTACAATTTCAAAAGCCTCTTGTGTCCGTTTTCCTGAGCGAGTTCAAGTCCCTTAATAAAGGATTAGATTGTAATTTTAATAGCCTGCTCACAGCCTGCGTGGATTGAAGGGATTTATCTTGTCAAGTTAAGTCATCTTCCTGTCAGCTGCTTTGCCTACAGCAAAAACAAAATAAAATAAAACCCCAGAAACAAAGCCAAAAGAGCAACCCCTCAAGCCTTGGGGGGGGTCTCGGCACTGGTCAGCCCGCATGTTTTTTGAGTAAGGATGGAACTTGGCTCTCCTGCCGAGAGGGAAATGCAGAGAGGGAAATGCAGGGCGATGCTACAGCGCGGCCCTTCCCCACGCTCCGCTGCATCACGGGAGAAGGGAGGTGGCCGAGAGAAAAATGCAAAGGCTGCAGGAGATGTATTCCCCCTTCTCATCCGTGAATGCAGCAGAACACAAATGCCGTTATTAATAGCAGCTGCATTCTGAAATGGTAAAATGGGATGGGGCTTTGCCCCAAACCCGACAGCAGGATGCCCTTGGCAGGAACCATCCCCAGTCCCATAGCCAAGAATCTGTTTATCCCTGGTCAGTCTGAGCGCCCAGCCCTGCGATCCCCCACCTGCGAGAGGACCTTGGTGTGGGGAAGGCTCTTCCTTTTAGCCCTCTCCCATTGAACCCAGGGAATGCGGTGAGGACGGAGCCAATCACAGAAGAAAGCAGGGCTGGGGGCTGCAAATGGATTAACTCAAGAGCTGGGCTGGGTTGCTAAGAGAGGCACCTTTTCATGGCAGGGAGGCCCTTTTCAACAATGCTGGTCTAAAGAAGCTGCGTCCAGCAGCCGCGCAGGGCCCTGCACGCCACAGAAAGAGCCGCTGCAGAAACAAACAACCCATCGGGAATGAGAAGATGCAGCAGCAATGGAGATAAAAGCTCCACCAGTCACACAGAGACAATCTCCCCCCAAACAAAACCTCCTCTGCCCAGAACAAAAGTGCCATCCACGGAGCTTTTGAAAGCTCTGGTTTTATCTACGGCGCTTCTTGTTATCTTTAATTATAAAGTGTCACGGGAAAGCGGCCACCCGCCTCCTGAAAGAGGGAAAACAAGAGACCTGGTAACTATTTCTGGGCTGCACAACCCCTCCCCTGTCTTTAGAAAAGCGCTTTCACCACCATCGCCTCCCCCTCTCTGGCTTTTTTACTGCTTGCTTTTTCCACATACGTGTGGCCGCAGCCGTTACTAATAAACTTGAAATGATTTTTCACGACGGAGGCTTCCAAAGGACTAAGGGGTTTTGTTTCAAATCATTCCCAGATCAGCTGCGGAGAGCCTGAGCAAGAGCAGGCATCGGCTGTCTCCGGCGCGTTGCTTCGTGCAGCAGGAAGCAGGGGATAAAAGCCGGTTGTGTGTGAACAGGAACAGGGACGGGGCATCATCCGCAGCGCTCCAGGAAAAGGGGGGCCAGGACCGGGACCCAGCCCACGAGAGACGCGGAGTTATTTTAGCAACAGGCATTTCATATTGCCGCCTTTCTGTGAATACCGTGGGTATACCGTCTGCTCCTCATTAAGGCATTTTATAGCACGATTAGAAAAATACACCACGCCCTGAATTTAGGGGTGCTTCCCCTCCTCCGAATCCTAACGGCAGCACTGTGTGCTTCACGCACTTCCAGCGGTGCTCAGTCCTCACTCAACATCTCCTTTTTATAATGCTAGGAGGAGGGAATAATTGCAAACACCTTATAATGATTAGTCTCCCGCTTTGAACTTTAATGACGGGCCTTTGGGGAGCATTTTAAGAGTTTACTGAAAACATCTTAAACTTTAAAGCCAAAAAAAAAAAAAAAAAAAGGCCGCTCTGCAATATTATTGATAGCCCAGAGAGGAATATTAAATTAAAAGTAATACCTAGGAGAGCAGAACCTGGTTTACCAAACCAGCCAGGATGCATTAAGGCAAATTGCATCACGGGACTTGTACAAATCGGCTGCAACGCACACATCAGCCTCAGGTTTGCTAAGGATGTTTAGAAATCAGGGAGGATACAAAACCCCTGAGTCCCAGAGCCTGCTGCTGGCAGAGCCGATGCTCACCGCTCCATCCCGAGCTTTGTCTCTGGCAATATTGCATCAGCCCTGCCACAGCCAGCAACGGCTCCGTGAGCCCAGCCAAGGCTGACGCGGGACGGGGCTGGGGCTCATGAGGAGGTTTGGCCGAACGGCTTCCTGAGAGGCGCTCCCAGCTCGTGTTCATGCCCCAGGGGGGTGCAGGGCACCCAGCAGCTCTGGGAGAAAGGCAAGGATGAAGCGATTGCCACAGCCCGACTGCAGCTTGTCTCTGAGCCAGCAAATACTGCAGCAATACCTTTAAATTAGGCTCCAGCCTGATTACAGCGCAGGGACAGGATTTTAACTAACCTTTTATTATGAGAAATTTGGAAGCGCCTGCTTTACTCTCTCAAGATCATTTGAGACAAAGACTAACAGATGCTGCAAGTCCTAGAGGACTGTTTTCATTTGTTTTTAACCCAAGCTCACGACGAGGTTTACTTGCACTTCGGCAAGAATCACTTCAGACTCAGAAAACATTGAACATTTGGAAAAGGACAAAGGTTCCCGATCGTAAAGAAACATGAATTTTGCAGTAAGTAATGGGGAGTTACACCCAAACCAGATCCTTCACAAAGCTATGAAACCATCCAGGTCTGACAGAAAGCTCAAGCCTGCATCTGCAGAATGCAAACGGACAAGACCACGGCACCGTGACTACACCGTGAGGACAGTTCTAAGTTAAGGCTGGATACGAGTCTATCAGAAATCAGACCAAAACCATCCCACATGCCCTCTGGAAGCCAGGCTTTGGTGCCACCCCGTGTGCCCTCCCTGTTCTGCAGCAAAGCCTAAGCCAGGCAGAGGAGTGGCAGCTCCTGAGCGATGGGCTGCAAACTGCACGGGTGACGAGATGACCCAGTCTTGTCTCCTGTATTTGCAGACACGCAGAGCACGGCTGCAAACACGTGCAAGCCCACAAGAGATACTCTCTTCCTATAAGCAGAGCATCAGCTGTCTACTGACTTCAACAGAATAGAACAAAATGAGCCAAAAGAGGAAAGAGAGGAGTTGAGAAAGTCACAAGAAGGTGCCAATGCAGCAGCCAGCAGAGCAAGGATGGGGTAATCCCTTGGATGGGCATCAATCCTGCCAAAGGATGAGACACTACTGATACAATGGCCTTTTGCTCTTCTGATGCAAATTCATTCCCCCTCTTCACACCTACCACCTTAATCCTGCTTACATGTCCTGCATGAGAGTGCGGGTGACCTGGGGGGAGACTGGGTTAGTGCCACAAAGCCCGTTCCAAGGGGGCCAATGCTCACACAGGTATCGTCATTTCAGCCCTAGAAGCCAATAGTTGAGTTTCATGTTATTCTTTGCACGGCAGCGGGACAGTCACCCAACCTCACCTCCCCAGCTACCCAGCGCCCCATCAGCCACAAGAAAAATTCAAAGCTAGCAGAGCAGGCAGTGCCAGCTCTCCGCTGACGGTGGGAAATTTCTCTTTGCCACAACATTGGTTAATTAGAGAGCTGGAGAGGGTCCTGGTGACAGTGCCCTCTTTGTGCTGCTTATTTATTTATTTCTTTCAAAGTACAGTACGAGCTTTTTGAGAGGCCTCATGTTTTCTCTGGCTCTGAACAAACGCCATCGCCCAACACAATCAGCGGCCTGACGGGAACAAAGGAGGCCAGCGCTGCTCGACCCTGCATCGCATCCTGCTGGAAAAGGGGGAGGAGCGGGACAGGAATCCAGGCAGCGCAGAACCAGGTGTTGGAAACGCTACAGGGGTGCCTGCAAGGTGTCTGTGTTTAGTTTAACACCTTGCATTGACAGGATAACGCGGGGAATAAAGGGGGGCAAGCAGAGGACAAGGAAGTTTACACTGGTTGGGACACTGCAGGGAGACCCCCAAGAGCCTGCAGGTAGTGGGGAGAATTTAGAGCAGCCTTCCTTGGCTCTGTGCAAGCGCGGGACTGTGCACACCCCCTGCGGAAAGAGGGGCTGGGAGCTGCCTGGCAAGCTTAAGCAGCCCGAGACAAAGAAGTGTTGGGACAAAGGAAGCTCAGACAAGCCCTGGGAAGGCAGATCCACATTCACGTTTGCTCTGCCGCTTTGCTGAAATCAGGAAATCCAACCCCTGCTCCTGCCCTACGCTCCTTCCGGATTTCTGCTATTGAAGATCTCTATTTACAGAGATGCTGCACGAAGTTTTCCCATGCTTGTCTCAGCTCTGAGCTGTATTAAGTTACTACAGCTTTCCTTACAGCTCAGTCCACTCTTCAGCTCTGCCTCTGCAGCTGTTGACAACAGCCATGAGAACGGCCCCAACCGTAACTGGGTTCTGTTGGCTCACGGGCGGTTTTCTCGGCGGGTCCAGCTCTGCAGTTGGATAATGTGGGCACCAAACCCACCCAACTCCCCTCGCCTCCACAGGCAACACCAAACCAAACAGCGTCTCAGCTGCAAAACTAGGAACGAGTCCCAGTAACCCCAGTGCCGGCTACCATGCCTGCTGCCAGCACGTGCTCCCCACCAGCTCCTTCCACAAGCCCCACTCCCCAGAACACCGCCCAGAGCGCTTCCAGCAAAGCCCTCATCTAACAGGAGCTGTTTTCCCCTAAAGCAACCCCAGCTCCTTCCAAGTTGCGGTCAGACGTGGCTCTGTGCTGCTGTGGGCTTCCAGTGTGTTTTCTAGCTGCCTTGGGAAAGGAGCAGAGCTGCGCTGCCTAAACCCAGCCGTTCCCCCCTGGTGGAAGGCAGCAGGCACGCATTTCAATGTGCTGGCACCCAACAGGAATTGAAGCCAGGCTGCGAACTGTTCACAAAAGTCCTTCGCTACTTACTGTGGGATCTGTCCAGAGAGAGCACTTTGCACAGTCCTGGCAGGGAGCCCCGGGCGACCGGGGGTGTTGGCAGAAGTGGTCGTACCCGTTAATGGCAGCCCGGCAGAGGTAGCACATCTGAGCGCCGCAGCGGCAGGACATGCGATTGCATCCCTCCGATTTAATCAGGCCAGTCCCGCACTTGTGGCATTTTCTAATTCGTGCAGCTGTCATTTTCTCTTCTCTGCAATGCAAGAGGAGGGTGAATTAGAGCAGGGGTGTTTGCAGTCACCAGCCAGCAATAAAAATCACTGTTAGGTTATCCCAGTGATGCTTTAACCCCCCGCCCCAGCACACCTCTTCCCCTCCTCTTTCCTCCTCCACCATTCACTGCTGTTCCAAGGAGGTCTGGGCTCAGCTCCACTTGGAGCCTACCCACGACAACTCAAGAACAAATTAAGTGAAAAAAAGTCAATCACTGGCTGCATGCTGCAGACCCAATCCTGGTTTCCATGTCAGCCAAAACGCTGCAGCGCCGGGCTCTGGTTTGGGAGGAATTTAAGCCGTAAGTCGAAAGGCCAAAGGGCATGTGGATGCTTGACTTGGCTGCGGAGAAATACAGCCCTGGAGATAAAGTTCAGGAAAAGCAAACCCCTGGCTGTCATCTGCTAGCTAGTTTTACGTTTGCCTGTTGTTCTGGCTCCAGAGTTGCCACAACCGTATATATTTTTTTCCCCATCCCTAGCTGCTACGCTCCAGATTTATTTAGCTTTTGTTAGATTTAAATCAGTAACTGAAAACTAATCACATCTTTCCCCACAGAGACTGGGCTTTCCCGCTTCTCTTCAGATTCCCTACAGAGGTTTTTCCAAAAGTTTTTGCTTTGGGTTCCAGAGACGGGTTTTACTGTAACGGAGCACAACCGGGAATCCAGGACAAAGCACAGTCCCTGTCCCCAGGAGACACCCTGGCAGCCACACACGCTCCAGCACAGAGGCTCAGCTCTCGCCAATACTATTTTGGCACAGAAACGGAGGAAAGCCTTGGTCATTTAATTAAAAGACTTAAGAATCTAAGTTGTCGTCCAAAGGGCCAATTTTCTGACCGCTGGAGATCACGTTACAATTTAATTCACAACCTAGAAGTGAAATCTGATGACAGAAGAGTAAAGAGGCTCCGTTTTCATGGAGGGCAGCACAGTTCCCTGGCTGCGCTGACCCGGCAGCGGGGAACGACTGTCCTTAGCCAGGCATCTCCACCCACTACTTCAGCAGACCTGCAAAGGCAACGTATGTTTGGGAGACGACAGGGAGGTATCTTTGAGGAGGATCACAGCAGCACAGCAGGCTGCAGCACAGCCTCACGAACAGCTCCGGCAGCACCACTGGAGGAGCAGGGAATGGCGAAGTGGGAACTGCAGCTGCCTTGCAGCCACCCAGAGCTCCCTCGCACTTCTGTCTGGCATGCCCTGAACCCAGGCGTTTGGAGATATGCTAAGAAGAGAGACTAAGAAAAATAATCCCATCTTGTGAGTGACTTTCCTCTGGAGCTGCAGCTGCTCTTCCCTCCGCCGCTCAACAGGATGCTGCTGCAGCGGATTTTTTTAGGAAACTTTGAGCAAGGCAGGAAGTTTGGCCTGAACTCCAGCTGTGCTTCCCTTTCCTTACGCACGGCTTCAAAAGGAAGCTTTTATTGTATCAGGCAGTTAGACTCATCTACCCACAGCAACGTTCTGCTAAGGGGTTTTGAAACTTACTTTTTTCCTTATTAGGGACATGACAACTCATTCTTCCTCCCTCTCACCCCTCTTTCCTACAGGGAAAGGAGTGGCACAGAAAAGAAGTCATATCAAATCTGGAAAGATTGTGGTTTGAATTAGGGACTGCAGGATGAGCAAGCAACAGTCATTCAGCATCCCTGCGGTGGAGCTTTCCAGCCTCTCCTCATGCCAGAGACACTTTAAATCAGAGAGGAAAGGATTGGGCAATGTGGGCAAGTCCCATTTGATTGCACCAGACATGCAGCTCCATGAATAAACCTTCCCTCATTTCTGAGGACAGAGGATTTTGTCATTTACTGCAGCAATGAGAGAGATCAAGCTTCAGAGGATTGTAGTGAAACACTCAGTATTTACACCTGAGCCTTTCAAAATGTGCCTTCATTCTGTAACAATTCTTACAAACTGGTTAGAAACAGAGACAAGTTTCTGTAAGGAAACACATCCCCTCCCATGAAGCCAGAAAATAGCAGCTTAGCAAACCACCCATTGTCTCCACTCCAGATTTTTGAAGGGTATTAACGACTTATTGTGATTCGATACTCTTCTTTGCCTCTGCGCAACACCTCCCTTCTCTCAAAGCAACACTACCAGGGGTTTCTCACCTCGGAGAAAGACCAGGTGTCAGCCCGCGAGACACCAGGCTAGCCAGAGGAACAGGCTGGTCTGGTGACAACTCTCCCACGTTCTCCAATTACCAGCTGGATCTGCTGCCAAGTATCTTTCACAGAAAGAAATCCCATCCTGGGAGCCTTCTGACCTCTCAGCTTTGGCATCCCTGGGACCTCCCTGAGGGAAGCGAGTGACACCCAGCAGAACCTCAGGGCCTCTGCTAGTCACAAGCACAGAGGGGTTTCTCACCACAGTGTATTGCTATTACCAGTTCACCCACCCTCTGATTTTTGCCTGGTTGTGGAGTTTACTCACATGGACGTCCTGTATTTGATGTCATCCTTCTCAGCTAGCTGCTCGCAGGTGAGGTTCATATGCTCCTTCCACAGCCCTTGGCACTTCCGACATGTTTCCTGAGGAGAATAACAAGCATTAAAGGAAAAGAAGACCCAGCACACCACTTACCAGGTTAGGAATTGGAAAAATGCCCATTTCTTCCCACACCATGCTGCAGGTTCTCAGTTAAGGATGGAGCTGGGCAGTATGGTATAGAGGTCTGTAGGTTTGTTCTCCACTAGAGACCAGAATAAATCCATCAAATAATGCAAGCCAAAGGTTCTTCCAACACGAGAATCCTGGTACAAAATGAGTCCATAAATCCTAGTTTCTAAAGCTCACAGAACACCTACTGGGTTCTCTAGTTACTTCCCTGAGGAGACTACAGAGGTGACAGACATCCTTGAGCACCATGGTTCCAAGTTTATCTGTTTCCTGACCAAAGCCCTTTACCTTCATATAAAGGGCTTCTAGTTCAGCAGGCAATGGAAACCTTGCAGCTGCACCCAAAACTCTGCTTCACTGTGTATACGAAAAACCCCCAATTCGTATTATGCTTTGTAAAAACCTCACAAAATAAAGTTACAGCAGTTTATGTGAGTAAGCAGCTTAAAAAGGCAGGATGTGGACAAACGTCTGTAAAATGGTGGTGGGATACAAACAAATATTTATGAATTTAACTAGAACAGCTGAACTAAACTTAAAGCAAGTGACTCAACTCTTGTGTTCTTGTAAACTCTTCAGCAACGAGGCTCTAATCCGAGACTGGCAAAGCTGCGTGGAGCGGGAGAGCTGGGGAGGCACTACTGGCAACGGAACTTGGACTAAACCCGGCAGAGAGTTGTTTTTCTCGGTTGGCTGGCCAAAGAAAACATAACTTTGTTTTGGGTAAAACAAGAGATTTTCCTTTAATTTGAAGAAGATCAAACTTGGAAAAAGTAGATGTTTCCCAGTCCAACTGTTTCATCTTTGGGATGGCTGGGGCTCAGGATTTTGCATCCAACTTTCTCCCCCCGGCAGGAAAACCCACAGTGCTGTGACTCAACCTCTTCCCCTCCACACCAAAGGTCCCCAAAGAGCTTTGCCCAGCTCTGTTCACACTATTAGCAAAAGACGATGACTGCAGAGAGCCCTTACTTGATTCCCTTACCTTCATTTTATTCTAACGAAGAAATTGGATGTTCATAGCAGATATGATAGAAGTAACTGCTCAAAGACACACGTAGGCAGCAAGGCTCTTTTGATCGCAAATCAGACAAACAGGATGAACACCAAAGCTTCCAAGGAAGCCACCCCTAGGAGGGGGTTGCAAAACGTTGACTTGTTTGTATTTGTGCTCGCTGGGAGACGCGTAACAGCTCGTGCTTTCATCTGGAGAATTAAAGGCTCCTCTGCCTGGCTGGCGAGCTGGACATGTTTGCAGCCTGCAGGGTAAGGGCTGTAGTAAGAGGAGAGCCAAGTGTGTGACTGTGTCCCAAAAGCTCAGCAGAGGATTTTGTGATGGCTCACCTTGCAAATGCACCCTTTGGCAGGCAGGCGCGAGTTTTAAGGGGCAGTAAATGCCTCAGTTCTATCGATTCTCATGAATCATTCATCACCCCCTGCGCTTTCCTGCTGTTAAAGCTGTTAAAAAAGGCACCATTTTGTGCGCGCTTGTTGGCAGGCCAGGTCTGGCTGTTGCTGACACGGGAAGATCAGACTTGGAGCCATTCACCTACCTCGATGAGGACCCACCTTCCTCTTTACTCTCAACACTTGGCCATATGCCATTTCAAGATCAAAAGTGCTTTAAGGTTGTTTTTTTAACATACATCAAGGGTTAAAAACAACTTTTGGAGCCCCGCTACCCTGAACCTCTTTCACACGCCAGCAACAGAGATTTAACAGCTTTTTGCCAGAAGGGTTGGCACTCTTTCCAGCCAGGAGCCTACTATTCCCAATTATTCAACTCCAGGAGCCGCCTTTGCTGACGAATTAGAATTGATGCTCTTCTGAGCAGATGGTGCCACGCGGACTTTTGTACCAAGTCATTCCATTTGCCTTTCGCTATGTCCGTCCTTGCAGTAGCTCTTCCAAAACACTCTCCCTTGAGTGGGGCCTCTTGTTTGCCAAACAGTTGTCTCCCAGGAAAAGAGATTTAAGGAGAAAGTGAAGAGCCATGGCAACGTAGATTCCCAAGTGCACTGGGATGGCGTGAGATAGGAGGTATTGGGTTCTCTGCATGACCGTGACCACAGCACAGCAACTGCCATCACAGCTGTGCACGTTTCCTGGGATCCCTCCCAAGACGCGTTGGCCACGGGGAGCTGCAAACCCACCAATGCACCACGCAAAGGAGACGTCTCTGTGGCTTCCTAACTTCAAGTGTCACTTGGTGCTACCTCGGATCGAGCCATGTCCTCTCCAGAGCAGAGGTGGGGGAATACAGACAATACGTGTGCCATGAGCAGAACTGGACACGACTTCTCCCCTTGTTGTACCCAAGATAGTGGCACATTGTTGGCACTTACAGGAAGCTGTATTGGATCCTTTCCACACACAGAAAGCCAATGGTTCAGGCAAAGGCGACTGCTCCAGCACCGTCACTGAGGGCACAGCTCTCACACCAGAAAAGAAAAGTGACTTAAAATTGTTTTACTCTTAGTTGAATCCAACCTGCTCAGCTGATGAGGGTTTTGCACATCTCATGTGATGACAGCTCCGATCGCTACAATTTCCACACGGTTTATTTATTTTAGAAACAGCTTTTTGTTTGATAAAGAAACACCCTGCCATTACCATATTAATTAACCTAAACACACAGTGGAATAGCTGATTTTTTGCAGCCAGCCTAGATGATTTCCATTCTAAGAGCAGCACTTGGCACCAGGACTGGCTACTGCAATATAAGGCAGCGCCTAAACCCACACAAAGAGGGACTGAGCCCTTTCTAGCCCTGAAATCTTCTCCTCCAAATGTAGCAGCCAAAAAGCAAGCCCAGCCACCAAAATAAAGACCCTGCCCAACTTCTTCAGCACCTTGCCCATTAGCAAACCCTGGCCTACTCATGTAGGGGCACTCAATGAGGGAAAACACATTTTGTTTTAGTTTAAACAGCTTTGCACCTAAATTTGTCATTTCTGGATGATGTGAATTCCGCATTTCTCAGGCCTTGCCCTGGCAGGTACAGCTAATGCAGTGAACACTTTTGGTGTGAGGGGTGGTGAGTTGAGTTTGCAGGAGCCTTGGAATTAACCAAGGGCTCCAAACCAGGCGTGGATGCAGGAGATTAAGTATCTGCTGCCTGTTACATCTGCCCGAGCTTGGCAGGCAGCCTGGGCCAGTCCATTAATGGACCGGGCTGGGCCAGTGGAGAGGAGGATGTGATGGAGAGGGTGTTCAATCACACACTGTAATCTCCTCACTGTACATCTGTTAGAGGTAGTGGCTTCGTTTCCTCTCGCTGGCAGCCAGGAAGCAGCCGGGATTAACACAAACATGTTTGGGTTCAGGAGGATCCTTTGTTCCCAGGGTCAGCAGTGCGGATACGCAGCTTTCTGTGCTCAGGGCCAGCCTGGCTAAGGGCCGCCAGTTTACTTTTAGCACAGGAATCACAGTCCTTAAATGTCCTGGTTAATTGTCCCAGCACCTAATGAAGGTAGAAGGGAGTGTTTTATATGAAGCTAACCTTCCTCAGCACTTCTACTGGTACTTACAATGGATGCTACAATTCTAAAACACAGCTTAAACTTTTTTTTCACTTTGCTATCTACTAAAAATAACTCTCCAAGGTTCAGCCCACATATCGGGAGGGAAAAAACCCACTCCAAGTAATCAGCTTCTCCTTGCCAGTCTCCACGTCCTTCTGGCTACAGCCAGGCTGCTGGCAATGTAGATGCACCAGCTTTCTTGGTTTCAACCCAAACAAACGCCCCATGGACAAAAACATCAGATGATAGGCAGAGCTCAAGGCCCAACTGCCCACGGCATTCCTGCGTGCCCGCTGCTTCTGTAGGAGGTTACACGAAGTCATTTACTGATTGAGCAAAACGCAAAAGGGGGAGGGGGTGGGAAGCTCAGATTCAACAACAGGCCACAGATCAGGCTGCCAGCACCGCCCTGCAGCGCTCAGTGGTGGCTCCGAGCGGAGTCCAGCACTTGCCTTGGCTCTCCATATGCTGGTTAATGAAACCCTCTGGCCGCTGTGCTGTGCGGCTCCCTGTGCCCCCCGGGAAGGGCGAGCTGCACACTCTGGCGGTCTCCGCTGATCGTACATGCAGATGTTTGCTGCCATGCGAAGTCCAGAGCCAGGGGGAGGTAAAACATCCATGGATGCTCGCTGGAACTGAGCCCCAGTGATTAACTCCCTGCTTCTTCCTGCTTTCAGGCACACAATAGCACAGGCGAACCTCAGACAAGCCAAGTTTTACCCAAAAGCAGATGTGAATGCAATAGTCTCAGAATAGCACCTCGGGGCCAGTCCACAGAGCGCTGGTTTAATTAAAGGGCTGCAACTCCCAACCAGAAGAGTTAATGGGAAAACAAAGAACCACACAGCCTCCTTCCCCACAGTCTCCACTGTCCAGAAAGTTTCACTGACCTTCACTAAAAACAGCTGCACAAGTGGTTAAACAAATACAACCTGTAAGCAAGGATAAGCGTTCACGAGCAAACTCCTTCAGCGCCGTTTCTGGGATTTCCTATACGTTAAGCTGGAATAAAGAGGCTATAATCCAGCCCAAGACAATCAATTTTAGTGAAAGATCCCTCTTTAGAGATGTACAAACACCCAGCACAGGGAAGCAGGATCTCATCTCCACAGGTACCTGACCACACAGTTTGGAGAGTGCTCATTCCAGCGTAAACTGCCGCGGCAGCTCTCTGGGCACAGAGCCGCCGGCATCACTGCACACAACGGGTGAGATGGGCAGCAGGTACCAACCCTGAATGCACAAAACCCGCACAGTGTGGAGGAACAAAGGCTGTCCCTCTGGTGGGTGAGGGGACAAGGAGCAAGGTGCTGGCGGGATGTGGGTGCTGGGTGGGTTTGCTGGGCTGGAGCCCCGAGTGAGGCTGTTTCACAGGCAGCGCTGCCGCTCAGCGGTCGCCAGCCACGCCGCAGCTCTGGGATGGAAAGGAGGAGACAAAGCCAGGAAAAGCTGAAGTCTCCTCTCCTTAGCACAGCTGTGATTTATTCTGGGAGGGCAGAGGTTGGAGGAAGAAACAAAGCAAA
>WEIS01006716.1:2077-22304 GCA_013389965.1 Todus mexicanus | reverse complement strand
GGTCCAGAGGAGGGCCACAAAGTGGAGCACCTCTCGTACAAAGACAGGCTGAGGGAGCTGGGGTTGTTCANTCCAGCTCTGGAGCCCTCAGCACAGGAAGGACAGGGACCTGATGGAGTGGGTCCAGAGGAGGGCCACAAAGTGGAGCACCTCTCGTACAAAGACAGGCTGAGGGAGCTGGGGTTGTTCAGGGTGGAGAAGAGAGAGCTTCAGGGAGACCTAATAGCAACCTTCCGGTACCTGAAGGGAGCTTATAAGAAGGTTAGAGAGGGCCTGTTTATAAAGGCCTGGAGTGAAAGGCTGAGGGGCAATGGTTTTAAATTAGAAAAGGGTAGATTTAGGTTGAATGTTAGGAAAAAGTTCCTTACCATGAGAATAGTGGAACACTGGAACAGGTTGCCCAGGGAGGTGATGGAGGGCCCATCCCTGGAAGCATTCAAGGTGAGGCTTGACAAGGCTTTGAGCAACCTGCTGTAGTTCAGGATGTCCCTCTCAGTGGGTTTGGACTAGATGACCTTCAGAGGTCCCTTCCAACCCAAATGATTCTATGACAACCCAAATGATTCTATGTTTGTCGATGCTTGGCTAGCACCTAAAATACCTAATATATTATTCAGCTTGGTTTTATTTACAGATTTTTTCAAATAACCCTTATATTGTTCATATAGGAAAAAATGGTTTACAATTTCTGTAACTAATTATTTTAGAAGGATTTTTAATGAAGTAAGCACTTTTAAAGCCAGATGAAAAGAAAAATGGTAACATTTTCACAGTGATTAATGTAGCCAATTCAACATCACTATTAGGAAAATTTGGTTTCTTTCTTTGATTAAAATGAAATAAAAATATAACATATGCCTAGGAAGGAATAATGTACTGAAGTCTTAAGAAGAGCAGAGCCCCATTCATCACTTTTGATTCTCTGCTGATTGCTAAAACTCTCTTCTAATGTGCATCTGTAAGTACAAACAGCTTTGGTCCCCACAGAGATCTCTAATTGAATCTGAACTCGGGGCATTGCTAGAAGTTGTGTTAAGACCTAAGGGCCACTTTAGTTTGACCTGCAGTCCAGCAGCGATGTGACATGGTCATTTTCCTGGTTTAAGTGCATGTTTCAAAATGGCACAAGAGTGAGCAATGACTTACTGGAACAAGGCGCTCTGATTTCTAAAGCAGGACTGGGATTTAGGAGAGGAAGCAGTTGTTTCTGCAGAGCTCTGTATGGTATTTCTGCTTCCCGGGGCACTGTACAGGGTTTCTGCCAGGAACGGTTTCATACATAGTCAGGCCCTTAGACAGTTTCTCTACTTGCAGGAAGTGCACTTCATTGTTCTTAAAAGGGATTAGTCCCCAAAGTGCCTAACTTATTTCCCCTGCCCTTCACAACAGTTTGCAGATTGACCATGGTTTAAGATGAGGTGTTTAAGTGCCACTTAGTGGCTGCCTAGAGCAAATGTAAAATACTGGGATAGCTGCGGTGGTTTTCACCTCTCCTGCTGTTGCTTTCCATCAGGAGGGGAGTTCCTTCCTTTGTCTTAGAGATACTGAAGGCTTAACTGGAGACTGGTTGAAATCAATTAAAAGACCCTAGGGGACTTGCAATAATAATTTCAGTACCACCATTCCCATTTTCCCTTTTTTTTTTCTTTTTTCTAAATTAGCCTTTTGAAGTTCTGTTTGAGTTCTCCTTGTGGGTTTTGTTGGTTTGTTTGGGGTTTTTTTGCAATAAAGGCTTGTAAAAGTATTTGATATTTTACTATGCAGTGAGCTGCTGCAAGAACTGTAAGTAAGTAAAGGTGCTGTCTCTAGACCTGAAATACTGGTGTTCCTGGAGCTTATTCTTGGGTATTAAAATTCACAAAACGGAACTTGTGCTTAGCTGAGGTTAGTGTTTGGCATCAGCTGATGTTCTGGGGTGTCTCAGTTCCCCCAGCAGAATACCTGATAGATGTGAAAACAGCTCCCAGTCATGTTCTGAGCTTGATATAATATGCTTGTATCTGGATAAGGACCAAAGTTTCTCTTCTGGATACTTGCAGGACTTCAAAATGTTCTTTATATGTATGTTATTAAATCCATAATATATGTGCTAGATACATCCAGGGGACTGCAAACGTCCGAATGCACGCATTGCTTGTGTGCAGGCTTCCTTTTTACTGGGAGGAGGTTTTCAGTGGGCATTCTGCGGGCAGGTTGCGTACTGCAGAAGACATGCTTCAAGATTTTCTTTAAAATTAAGTCTTTTTTTGTTTTCCCCCCTCTGTTTCAGTTTTTGTGTTTTAATAGTCAGAAAAAATCATAGGAACCTCAAACAAACCAAGCATAAGTTTCTGCTTTGTAGCTACATTTCTTGTTAAAGTTACGGAATACAAACTCTGAAGGTCTCAGGATAAATCCCTTCACACAAGTTGAGACTGTGAGCTTCCAACAAGCCATATAAAAGCTACATATGTGACAAATTTTCCTTACCCAGATAACCCTCAGTGACCTTACTTTTTGCACATATGCACAGGCACATCAGTCTGTTCTCAAAGTCTTCATGCCAGCTTGAGACAGCTGAATTAGACTTCCAGGCAGCAGTCTTAACTGGAGTTCAATTCCAGATGGGTTTTGAGTGAAAAGAAAGCACACATATGGGGATGACATGAATCTACAATGAGAAAACGTAATACTTGATTCTTATTTTCTTATTTTTTTTAAGCTCTTGCCCTTTGGCTGTGTATTACAGCTTTTCGCGTGTTGGGAACAAACTGCAAAAATGAATTAAAGCTGGCCTACATTCTACTAATAAATTATGATTGAAACCAACAGGAGACTTGAGAATTTATTACATTCTCGTGTAAAAGACCCTGCTTAGCTAACTTTTGAGGCTTACTTACTCATGTGTCTGTGAACACATTCAGTTGTGTGAGCTCAGACTCACAAGTTGCAGTGGTGTATGAATTTACGAGATCACTTGAGTGAAGAGTTCGACTGTCCTGCTCATCTGTCCAGCTGTGTGCAGGTTTATTCTGGAATGCCAGGATTCCCTATTCCCAGGAAGGAGGAAATGGCAGGATCGGCCGAGGATTATTTTATTGTAACTTCATTTATTTCATTAGCATACTACATGTAAAATAATATTTTGGGCTTTATTCCTGAAAATCTATACACATTTCCCCCATTTTACCTACACTGGGAGTCTTACGTGAAATGACACAGCTCTCTAGCATTCTCAGTGATAAGGCATGATTAAAGAAACCTGTAGTGAGGGAATGAGTTGGGTTTGTGTGGATCCACGGCTGTGGGATAGCTGACTCGGCAAACGAAGGCTTCCATTGTTCTGGCAGAGGAGCGGAAGCGCAGTCAGCAACATGTGGCCAAAATGTGCAGTGGTGTCTTATAGTAATATACCCTGAGCCCTTTGAAGTGATGCAGCTTTATCAAAACCACAAAAGAGCCATCAGAACAAGTTCTGGTGCTATATTTTAAAAGCCTCTGTACTGTGTGGTGTGTTTCAATGTATTTCAAATGTTTTCCAGTGGGTTTTTAGGAGTCAAAAAAGAATTGGCTTAACATAACGAAATGTGGAATGTTGTTTGTAATGAAACCAGGAGCTGCAAACTCTTGAATGGAAAACAAACTGAATTGTGGGGAAAGTGTTTGGGGTTTTTTCAGATTAGTAGAGACAGTGTTTGAATCTTGCCTTTGAAGATGGTTTATTGCCATTTTGTGTCTTTTTCTGTAATTCAAAGACAATATGACTTAGTCAAAAATACATAAAATCACAAGAGCAAAAGAGACCACATCATTGCCAAAGATACACTCAATGGGTTAATAAGCCCTGAGAAGAGGGTAGGAAGGGGAGAGATAAGAAACAGTAAGTGAAAAGTGTGTGTAAGGAAACATTGCTGATAAAATTTTCCACTTTCAAGACAGCTAAGAAGAAACACAATCAGCAGCACAACACAGCAAAATAAAAATCACAGTTAACTTAGTAAAAAAGCAGATTTCTGTGCACCGTACAAAATTACTGTACATGCAGATTAGGATATTAGTAGCTTCCAGTGGTATTCTCAATTCCACATGACACAGGAAATTCCTAGGGAAGGACTGTGCTGCAGCTTGTAATCGAATGGAAGGCTGCTGGTGCTGAGAAGCGCTGTGGAGTGAGGGCTGGTGGGTTGCTGAGTGCACTCTTTAATCGGCTGTGAGGGGCTACTGTCATTCTCCACAGGCTGCTGCTGTTCTTCCCCCCAGGTTTTGTGCAAGAGCACCAGCGCAGAGAGGCTTGGGATATGAAGGCAACATTACAGAAATTAAAATTTCTTCAACTTGATTCTGGAAAAGAACAGGACAACATGGTATTCGTTTTCTCTTTCTGTTATCTACATTTAAGATGTGTAAGGATAATATAGCACCTTGATCTGTCATTTTAGTGGGGGCAGGACTGGATCCTTCTCAAATGAGCAAGTTTTACATCCAGATGCTTAGCATATGTATATTGCACTATAGCTCCATTGACTGTAGGTAATTTCTGGACCCTACACCTGCTGAGAGAAAAACCTGAACTGGTATTTTTTGATTGTTACACTCTTTCCAGCGAAACCAAGAATATTATGCGTTGGCGGTGGAATGGTTAATTAACGCTTGAAGATTTACTCTGACTGTTGGTTTTTTTCAGTTTACTGAAATGAATGTTGCATTAGAGTATCTGAACTACAGTAAACGTCCAGTAGAATCTTTGTATTGTCTATGGGGATTGTGACTGAACTCAGTTACAAGAAATTAGTACTGTTAAAAATAGATTTATTAAGTCATTAAGTTAACAGTGGAGAAGTGAGACTACTGGCTACTTTTCACAACTGTCCACACTGTAGAACATATACTTTCCTAGTGTCCTATTGCTGCAACTAAAAATAATATGCTTAGGGCAGTGGGACTATTTTTGTGTTTATAGTTAATTATGTGAACAAAGAGCTAGAATATAACTGTAAAATTGCGTATACAAAATTGCTTATTTTATATTATTTATTACTTGAGTATTCGAATAGGATAAAGGGAATGTGGACATCTTAACTAACATGAAGTCCCACGTAATGGAAATAGGACTTCATAGTGTATGTATTTCCCATAGCACATGGGGAATCTATAAATTTTATAATTGTGTTTTATTTTTAACCAGTCAAGCGAGAGTTGTCATTTTACCTTCACAGTCTGGTTTCCCTCAACACTTTCTAGGCTTTATTTACTATGTAACTTATCCATTATTGGAAGTAGAAGTGCCTAGTATTCTTTTTCTTTGTGAGGTAGTGCTTCTCCACAAAGGAAATGACTTTTTCAAATTGTCTTTCTTCCCATCTGAGTAACTTGAGTTCACCATAATAAATTTCAAGATCAAGGAACACTTTAAGTATAACCTTTAATTAATTGCATTTCAGAAAATACTTCTTAAACTTTGAGAGGTTTTTTCCTTTTCTCCTGAGACCTCTCAGTGCTTGCCCCAAGGAAGCAGCAGGAGGCTGGAGGAAAAGGGTGCAGAGTCCTTCCATGGCCATGTATCTAGTGCCAGGGGACATTAATTCCCATTTAATACTCACATCCTTCACATCCCATTGTCAGGGGGATTTTTAAAATAAGCATTCCTGCGTCATTAATATTTTATGGCTTATCCAGTTATATTGGGGGGTGTGTGTCATCCCTTTGACGGGTGCTGCTCTCTCCCTTAGAGCTGCTTCAGCAGCCTGGAGAGCTCAGCTAACTGTCCCTCAGGTTGGTGACACTGAGAAGACAAAAAAATATTGCCCTGCAGGGGAGAAAACAGGAGGCTTCCAGCTGGTTCAGCCACAGTCAAGATCTAGTTGGTGATCTCAAGAGCTTGACCTTTGTCCCTGTCACTGCACACTGGGAGCATCCCCATGTGTTTTAAGCTCTGTAATCTGCTGCTGCAGTTTGCTAGTTTGCTCTGCCTGTGCTCTGCTCTTCCTGCTCCAGTTTCACAGCTGCCAGGAAACCTTACATCATAAAACAGAATAAATGGGTGGAACCTCTGATATCTCTGTGTGGTAGTTCCCTGCTATGAGCTGAGTTTCCCCCGTTGCTCATTTGTCACATTGCCTTTGGGGGGTTTTGGCATCCAGCTATTCAGATCAAAGTGATTTCTTCACAATTCTGCCTGGACCTACCTGCAGATTCAGGCTATGTTTTTTCACTCATTTATAGAGATCTGATCTGTTCATGACAATTGGATCACTCAGCAGTGCACATCTGATCATGCTCAAACACAGACATATGATCATGGTTGAGTGGAATTAGTCAGAGCCCATGGCAAAGTTCCTGACAGCTTTAAGCTTTTTTTGCTGTCTGTGGAAAGGCAAAAAATACTCAGTCCAGCATAAAGCTTGCCAGTCAAAGTTTACTCATCACTATTTTTGGAAGTGTTTGAAGCAGCAGGATGAATTTAGTGTAGATGAGCATTTTGAATCAGATGGCTTTAACGTTTTTATGATGAGCAATAGAACCCTAAAGCTAGACTGTGTGTATTGTTACACTGATTATGTATAGCCTTGGTCTCTGTTTCTTTCTCTGTATGTTGCTTTCCCTCTCTACCCAGATTTTGTGGGTACTGTTGGCATGAGTTATGTTTGTTGGTCAGATACTGTACATCTAAAAGTGTCCTCTTAACAACTTCTCGTCCTGCAGCCCACTTCAGATGTTGAAGGTAAAGCTACTTTTCTCTGGGTTTATATTCTCTATAACACTCATCCTCATGCAAAAACAGATCCCATATGGGATGATGGGTTACGCATCTGTAGTATTTTTTCCAGTCCCATTTTTGATTTAGGACTTCACCAAACCCATTCTACTTTGAACTTTCTATATCAAATGCAAAGAGATGATCTGTTCTATTCAAGATACCCAACTGATTAGCCCAGCATCTGCTATTGCCCAGAACTGCCTTATAACAGGGCATAAAAAACTCAATCCATTTTCTCTAGACAGACCTTTTCCAAGGGGAAAAGACACTTCTTTGTCCAAAATAGACCCACAGGGAAGAATCTCAAGATGATAGTAGCAAGTAGGAAAGCTACTTCAACCTCGTGAGGCATTTCATCATCTAATACTCCTATGACCTCACTCTAGTCGATCGAACCTTGCCTGCAGGACAGCACTTGTCCGAGGAGGACTTCTTTCCACTGTCTGCTGAGTAACATATCACCCTTGGACTCTTGTGCTTCTCTCCTCCATGGTGTAGGGTCACCTTTTCCTTCCCTCATTCCTCTCACTGAGATGCAGGATCTCAAATGAGCCTGAGCCCATGAAACCCTCTTATTCTCTGACACTGTTGGGAGAGAGGGTGGCTACTGCTGGTAGGGAAGAGGACTGATAACCCATCACCAACACTGCTTTTCTTCCTGAGAGGAAAATGCTAATGTCACTTAAATCAAAGCATTTTAGCAATTACATGTTTTGTGGCTGAAAGACAACCATATATAAGCAGTAAAACCTGCAGAAGAGGTTGGAAAGGGCTCCACTGCTGAATGAGTGCCCAGTGTTGTGGAACTGTTCTCTTCTGTCTACCATGCCCGAAATGAGTTGCATGGTATCTCTGGGCACTGGCCCAAAGCCTTGGATTTTTTGTATTTGCTACTGGTTAGCAGATAGCCAAAACACTTCAGTCAGCACCCTGAACAGTAACAGTACAAAAACAGTACAAAAAAGATTACCCGAAACATTGTCATTTCTCTTTCCACCGAGTATCTGGTAACCACCAAGGAAGTAATCTCATTGTCTTTGGTGAGAGCTAGATTTCATCTTTAGCGGGGCTTTGCAGCTTGGGGCAGTGGGCTCCTATGCACTTCGTGTTAAGGGGCCAGCCACAGCCAGTCAGTGGTTCAGTGTCAGGTCTTGCTGCTGTCTCTGATCAGGGGGCTAATGCAGATCTTGTTCATTAAGTTTGTTTGGTTTTGTAATTAATCTTTTATTTTGTAATGTGAAAAGAGGATTTTCCTTATAATTTAGCCAAAAAAAGTAACAAAGTGCACTCTTTTCCTCACCATGATATCTTCGCAGAAGCCAGCTAGTCAGATTTGATTGAGTCATTGAGTAGGATGAAATCCAGAGGACTCATTCCTCTTTTCCTTCAGTGGATCCAGATGAATCATTTGCTGCATCTTGCACCATATCGAGGAGCCATAAAAGTCTGTGTTTTCCTTAAATAGATACCTTCTAATATAGCTGTATCTAAGAACCACAACATCATTATGTTTTTAATTCACATGACAAACAGTGCTCTCTCAGTCATTTCTTTCTTTTTCCTCTGGGAAAGTAGAAACCATCTAGCCTACTACTTGCTATGTGAAGGGACGAGACAAGGCTCAAGGAAATCCTAACAAGTGGTGAAAGCTAAGTAATAAAGGATAAAAGTTGTTGGTATCTTTAAACGAAGGCCAAATAATGGATACTGGTAACTGCTCCCAGGCGTGTTCTTTTCTTGCATTTTTTCAACTGAATTTACAAAGAACTTGTGCACAGGATAAGATGAAATGAAACTTGTAACAGTCAATGTGAGCAGAGGGAATAATCCATGAGAAGAGTAGCTGCCAAAACATATTTAAGTACAATTCAGAGGAAAAGGCTTCAAAAGGGAATGGGATCTGCTGTTAAAACCACCACCAGAGTGAACAGAAAAGCAACAGGAGAGGCCAGTTCTTAGGCAATACAGTTGTGGCTAGACCCTTAGTGCAACTTCTTGTGAGACACTATTTAGCGGTGACATACTGTGAAGACTCGCAGACATGTTTACAGCTATTAAACCCAAAGAAAGCTAAAATTAGAGGCGAGTGAGTGAGAAAATACTCCCCTTCTGATTTAAAAGGTTGATTGCAGCCTCCTTTCTTAATATGTCCTAGTATCTCGCATCTCTGTCCTTATCTCCAAATGGTTTGTTTTAATGGAGAGCTGTGTTGGATGGAAAATAATGGGGGTATTTGTGTATGTGTAAATTTCTGAAGGACATCTGTAAAACTGAAAGATCATCTTTCTGACCATGTAAGCTTTAAATTGTGGCTTTGAAGTATTTCAGTTCCTGCTATTTTAAAAACAGCCACAACTACCTTGCTAATACTTTCCGTGATAACATGGAACAGTTCATAGGAATGAGGATTTTGTTTTGTTTTTTAGACGTTCATACGCTTAGATAAGATGGTGTCAAGCGCTACTTACTGTTTGTGCAATATAGATGTTATTCCCTGGCCTTGAATTTTTCCATTTACCCCAAATGGAAATACAGTATTTTTGGAGAGACAGTTATTTGCACAAGCCAAACTTAAAATAGAAAAATACACAGGTTCTGTTTTTAGAAAGTTGAACATCCTGAAAAATTAATGCAGTTATTGTTCCTACTACATTACTAAATGTATCTTGGAAGGTGAGCAACACAGTGAGCTTTTCTTTTACACTTAAGAATTTCATGGATTACCAGATGTTTTTATATCTGAACACTTAAGCCTAGCTACCAGCTGTTTCCCAAATGCATAGTGCCTGCTCCTCCTTCCTTCACAACTGGCAGATATAATCTCTGTTTAACAGATGAACCGAAGCAGAGAGAGCGATGATGTAGCATGCCTGAAAATCATGTTAACAGCAGAAGCTGGAATTCAGTCACTGTTACTCTACCTCCTAATTCAGTGCCTTTACTACAAGACCTCTCTCCTTTCCAGTTCTATAGAAGCATGTAGAAGGTTTCAGAGTGCATTTAAAATCGTACAGACATCATTATAAAATTGCCTGCAACAGGTTTAGAAGCTAAGTAATGTGAAGTGACCCACTGGGGATGGCTCTTGGAGCCAGCTGCAATCTGAGCGAGAAGCTGGATCTCCTGACATCAGCATTTAACGTGGACTCAGAGAAGATGTGTGTATTATTAGTTTAAAAATGTGGAGGGGTGCCAGTCAGGAAGGGGGAGCTGGAAAAAATTCCAAGTAGGCAAAAGAAAGGGGAAGAAAGAATTACTTAGAAACAATATTGTTCACATTCAGTGTTAGAGAAATGCAACTCTAATGCTACCACCAAATAGTGGATATACTGTGCAACTATAAGCTGCACATGGGGAACATTCTGCCTTGCTCTTGCCATCAGTTGCTCCATGAAATAAAAGCAGACCCAGTTCTGTACTAAAGATGGTAGTACTTCTAGTGTTCCTGTAAGGTGCTTAGTGTAAAGCTCTGAGAATACACATCATTTATTCGTGTATGTGCTCTATACATCATGAACAATAGCAGGAGTGAAAATTTCTCCCTCTGTCCTGCCAGCAGTCCTTTAGAGACCACCACCAGCGTGACTATCAGTCATATTTACTCATTTATTTGGCTTATAGCTAAGAACATCCATCTAACCAAACTGTCCATGGCCACTGTTGTATTGGCAGAATGAGCCGTTGGCTATTATTGTGAATCATCTGCTTTAACTGGTAGAACTATTAAAAAATGGATCTCTAGTCTTCTTTTATGAAGATATTAAATTCATTTGTCACAGTTTTAATTCCAGAAACTGTAGCATAGGTAGTAAGTTGATTAAAAACCAGGTCCGCAGGCAGGCTTTGGACCCTGCAACCATAAGAAGGACACTGTAAATAAGTTGCATGCTTCTTTATGATCTCATACTGTTGAGTATTTTGTGTCTCCCTAACAAATGTTTTTCGGGAAAAGGATTTCAAATTCCCACATCAAGTTTCTTCCCCTGATTAGCTGCGTGTCTTTGAGCAAGCAAATGAAACTGGTAAAGACTTAATATTACAGGTTGGTAAGCTAGTGTTTAGCTTGAAAATGCTAACATCCAGTGGCAGCAGATTTCCCCAGTCCCACCACCACCAGCTCAGCTGGGCCACAGCGCTGCCAAGCCAGTCAAGGGCTGGGTATACACTGCCATGTACCACCTCACCCATCCACCACAGTCAGATACCACCGTTCTTGGACTATCAGCGATGCTNTAACATCCAGTGGCAGCAGATTTCTCCAGTCCCACCACCACTATCAGCGATGCATTGGCCGTGACAGAGACATCATGCTTCACTGGTGCCATCCTTTCTCTCGTGCCACCTTTACTGGCTAGGTGTTACTGTTCTGCCTCAGCATTCTGGTTTGTTGCTTCGTGATTCTTTGTTCCTCAGAAGGAAGTGGATGGAAGTGTGATGGTTAGGTAGTGTGGGTGTTGCAGGCATGACCAGAGAAGAACTGCTTTTGTGTTGCCACCTCAGCGCCCTGTGGCCCATCATACACACGCAGCTAGTGCTGTAGTGCTCGCCAGCAGTGTTAGGAGGTGGTACAGCTCGCTTGGCAACTGCCTTCCTTGCTGTGTACGAACCAAACTCAGGGGCAGGGGCCAAAACTGCATCAGTGAACTGTGAGATTGCTCTGCTTCTCCCCAGCCCGTGTGTGTGTGTCACTCCTTGCTCATGTGGTCATTTAATGACTTAGATGAGTGGGACAGTGTCAGCTCTCAACTTAGAGATTACTCCATTGGCCCTGAGTGTGCAAGTGCAAGCCCATACAGGACACTCTCCCAGTGCGGGGAGTGTCTCAGTGAGAGTGTCTTTGGGCAAAGCGAAGAGCTGAGTTTGACACTTTGACATCTAACTTTGAGGAGTTGAATTTTATTCGGGAGAAGTGTAGAATAGACCCCTAGGCTTTCCCGCTCCAGTTTCGCAAATCTAGTTCTTCGCTTTGTTTCTGTGAGGTGATAGAAAATAAAGGGCTTTTTGTTTTGGGCCCAGTGGATTATTTCACGTGAAATTCCAGCCTTCTTTCCCTCCAAGTTCAGTGCCCATCCTCCAGAGGTGGAACACGAGTTGTTCTGGGGCAGCCCTACAGCAGGGCTGTGTTGACGGAAACAAGCACCGTTCTGGTTTGGGTGGCAGGTAAGATCCCGTGACTGCCAGAAACCCGCACACTGTTGACTAGCGCCCTACTGGTTTTTCAATCCTTCTTCTATAGTTTANGGGGGGGCGGCTCCGTTCCCGACGCATGAGGCGGCGGGGCCGGGCGGAGGGGAGCGGCCGGAGCCGGGGATCGCCGCCGGAGCCCCCAGGATGTCACCATTGTTCAGCTGGGTGGCCAAGGTAGGCGGCGCCGGGCTCCGCTCTCGGGACTCTGGGGCGGCAAAGTCCAGCCGCGGAGGTGGCGATGGGGAGAGGGACGGTGGCGGCCCCTCGGGGCGGGGAGCGCAGCCCAGCGCCTTGTGCGGCCGGGGAGCNGGCACGAACGGCCAGCCCGACTGGAAGGGGGTAACATTTCACAGGGGTTTCAAACAGGTCACTTCTGCTCGATCCTTCGNTGGCCGCCTGTCCTGCCGAGGTGTAACGAACGCGGCGCAGGAGGTGCGGTCCGGGGCTCTGCTCGAGCCCAGCACTCCCTGTGTGCTCGGCAGGGTGTCTGCCCCCGGCTTGTGCAGCCCCACCGCTTGTGTGGGGCTCCTTTTCCAGGGGCTTGTCGAACTCTGAGTGAGGGGCTCCCGTGCCGAGCACAAGGCGGGTGGCGCTGCCTTCCCCAGCGGGGTGGCTGGGGCTGCAGGGGCACCTCCCACCCTAACCCTGGAACTACGGATAGGTGCAAAAGCAGTAGCAATGGTTCATGAAATCTGGAATGCTGGTTTGAGATGATGTCCCCCCCAAAAAACCAAAAAAAAANGGCGCAGGAGGTGCGGTCCGGGGCTCTGCTCGAGCCCAGCACTCCCTGTGTGCTCGGCAGGGTGTCTGCCCCCGGCTTGTGCAGCCCCACCGCTTGTGTGGGGCTCCTTTTCCAGGGGCTTGTCGAACTCTGAGTGAGGGGCTCCCGTGCCGAGCACAAGGCGGGTGGCGCTGCCTTCCCCAGCGGGGTGGCTGGGGCTGCAGGGGCACCTCCCACCCTAACCCTGGAACTACGGATAGGTGCAAAAGCAGTAGCAATGGTTCATGAAATCTGGAATGCTGGTTTGAGATGATGTCCCCCCAAAAAAAACCCCAAAAAGCGGGTTTGGGTTGGTTTTGTTTTTTTCCAAACAGTGGTTCTGAATTTCAAATGAGCTGTGTATGNGCCGCTCCCTTCCCGCCTTCCCGGGGCCCGGCCGCGGCCGGCACAGGGCGCCCGGCAGAGGCGGAGCCGGCNAAAAGTGCAAGAGAGAAAAAGCTGGTGAAGCACACCTGTATGGCAAGCCAGAATTGGAGGTTCCTTGGAGGAATTAGCTGGAGAAAAACAGCGACAAACAAACAAAAGAAGACTATGTCTTGAAGTTAAACTAAAAGGCAGTCTAATCTGTTAGGCGGACCACAAAAAAATCTGGTTTCCCCTTCTGTTTTGCCAGGTGTAAATGGCCACTTGCTTAATCACTGTTGCGCATCCCCCTCCCTGAACATGTAACAGGTGAAATTCCTACACTGGGAAGATGGTGAGAGGGGAGTGCTTGATGCGTGCGTGTGTTGCCTTTGTTCAGATTCTCAAATAGAAGGATTTGCTCTATTCTGTCTTAAAAGGAGCCTGCTTAATTTTAGCCGTGCCCTGAAAAATAGAAATTCATTCTTTCGTCTTCCTGCCTAGCTTTTTTTGCTCTGTTTAAATAGCTGCCAGGTGGGGCTCTTGTTAAAAGCAGTTTCCTCTCCCGTCATCACTGTCTCTCTTGTCTTGCGGGTGATGTAAGGCCTGATTTGCTGTTATTCGAGGGAATGATACGAGCTGAATTCCATGCCAACTCTTGCATACGTGCCAATCTCCAATATAGGTGGTTGCTGTTAAAAATAAGCGACGCTGTTGAGTAAAAACTTCAGGATGCCAGTGAGGGGTGGTCTGTTTACCCCCTTTGTTGTTCACTTGTCAGCTGGACAAAGCAACTAGTCAGAGAGAAGTTAGTCTTGGAGGGGGTACAAGGCAGAACTTGTAGCGCGCAGACTTGGCCACATTTCTAGAGAGAGTAACAGAAGCTCTTGCTGAAACACACTTCTAAGTCTGCTTTCAGCAGTGCTTTCTGGGCTTTCAGAACTAATTATTGCAATGCTGGTTCCTTGCAAGTGTTTAGTTTTATTCTTTCAATGGCTATTAATCATCAGCACGAATTTGGGAGGGAAAGCAAAGCGGTGTATTTAGAAATACAAAATGAGGCTTCCTAACGGAGAAAGCTTTCCTGCCTGCCAAAATCTAATCAGTGAAAATGTAGGAACGACTGCTGGAGGCTTTCTACACAAATGCAGTTTTTATGAGATGGTGGCCTGTTTCAGAACGGGTAAGGACTGCAGGGTGTGGACGGAGGAAACTGCCCCCCCAAAACAACGCTGCGCACCTGCATCTACTGCTTAAAAATGAGCAATTCCCCCATCCAGTCACATGAGTGGCTGGCGTCACCATCTAAGTCCCCTGGCCCGTGAAGTAATTTACTCCTGTATGCTATAAAATTGATCCGTCGTGTTTGTATAAACATTACCTTTTAATATGTCTTTATTACAGGTTTTTACGTGCTGTTTTACCCAGCTTGTCTCCTACCTACACAGGCAGGCTCCTTGGGGATGAGTTTTGCGGTGCTGCCAGGCTGGGCTGTGGGCTCCGCTCTGGGCTGGAGGATAAAGTTCTGCTTGAGTCTTACGTGGGTTGGTGTTGCCCACATCGGCCGTATGGATGCTGGCTGAACTACTTGAATGGATCAGTGGATAATGAATTCTTAAGTACTGACTTGTTTTAGTCTCTTAAAGTTTTTTAAATAAAAAAAGAAGTTATACCTGTTTTTCCTGCATGGTTTTATACAGACAGCTGACTTCAGGGAAACCTTTGAGTAAGCACCTTAGAACATAGTCTGTTGAAAGTTTACACTAGCTTTGCACTGTTGCAGGTGGACTGTACAGTCACTTCTGTAGATACACAGGGATTTTTATTTATATTCAGCCTAGTTCACTGCAACTGCTGTTACTAAAAGTAAAGAAATAATTTTGGAGCCAAAACCCATCAAAGCTTTCAGTCTGCGGATAAAAAAAATAGATAGAAAAGGAAGTTTTTACTGATATATAGCATACTTGCACAACATTAATTCATTAGAGCTAATAGTACAGTGATAGTTGCTACAATTAATTTTATTTCTGTTTCCGCTTAATACTGCCTTAGTTTAAATAAAAGTAACCAACAAATCTAGTGTTAGTCGTGTACAACACCACCTTATAATTCAAGTTTTTATTCAGAAGCAGCTTGGTGGAAACCAGAATTAAAGGATTGATTGGTGGAGAAATAGAAAGTCAGAAAGAGTTTGTGCTGTAGTAAATTGTATAAATAGAAAATCTGAGTAAATGTGTCCTCAGATTCTCAGCTAGTTAAGCAATTTATACACAGTGGGTCTTTCTAGTTACAGAAAAGAGGATCGTATAAAATATACAAGCTGTGGTTAGCTTCAACTTTATCTGAAGGATTATAAACCAACAAGGAACCAATAAAGAGAATAACGTAAAATGCAAAGCAAGATTACATTATTTAAGTCAAAGCTTCTTCCATAGTGATTGTACTGGTATGGATCTACCAACCCTGGTCAGCTACCTCCAGGACAGAATGGAATACTCCCAATTCCCTCCTAAGGTGGTCTGAGAGCAGCAGGGCTTCTCACCATGGTCTGAGGAACCTCTGAGAATGGGCCACCAGCACTCACAGAAAAGGGTGGGTTTACGTTGTACCTGTCCCCAGCTGGCTTAGAAAATCTGGGGCCTTGGATTGAGAAGCTGATCATTGGGGTTTCTTCTGCTCTGATGATGAGATTTTAGGCTACGTTCGCAACAGGTGCTCTAAAATTCGTAATACCAAACCAATAAGTAGGTTGTTGTGGTGGTGGTGTTTTATTTTCCCAAAGACTGCTGAGTCAGAATTGCCCATGAGCTTCTTCAGTTTAAGAAGCTCTTAAGGTACCAAAAAAAAGGAAGTTTCTTATACTATTCAGTGCAGCAAGGCTCGGTTTCATGGCTTGTCCCATGAAACATTACTGAAGTAGTAATTATAATAATATTGGAAATGCCACTTGTTTTTCTTGGAATGTTAATATAACTTAATATGCTGTGTTAGAACTGGTGTTGCTGATGTTTTGCTGTTACCTCTACTATTTTCTTAATAATAGAGTGCCTAGTAGATTTCTGGGGGAGAACATGAGGGAGTACTGGTTTATTTATTAGTTTAGGTCAGAAGCTACAAATAAAATTAATTTGCCTTCTGGAAGAGAATGAGAAAGAATGCAAGACTGAAAATCAGGAAGCTCAAGAAGTACCCCCTCCTTTGTTTGTTTGGTTTTTTTTTTTTCTTTTTAAGAGTGTTGCAAAAGGGCAGTCTTGGCCTTTTTCCTGGTCTGTTCCAGAGTATATCACACTTATTTATGAGGATGTTTTGTTCCAGCTGTACTGGCATTCCTCGTTCCTTTATTCCCCACAGCTTCCAGCGAAGCTGAGAACCTTTGGGCGTCTTTAATCCCTCACTGAGTCACTAGCATTTTAGCCAAACAAATCTGGATTTGGTCTCTTAAGGTGCCCTCATAACTAGGCATTTTAACACTGCCCAAGGCCCAATAAACCTTGAAGTTTATTAAGCCTGTCTTACTTGTAAGCCCATCTTAGTTTTAAGATGGTAAATTATTTGGGGAGGTGAATAAATAGTGGTGGTATCCTATGGCGTGCAACCCTTGTTTGCACTAGTGCACCATAGCCCCCAATAACCTTTTAAATAAATTAATTTGAACACTTGCAGACTTTGTCAAGAATCAGAGTTAACAAAGAACTAGTGCCAGGGAAGAACTGGGAATCGCTGGGAAAGGGAAGGCTCAAATGCTGCAGCTTTGCTTGTAGATGAGAATCTCCTTGAAGCCATTGATGCTGTGGGTAGGGCTGGAGGGACAGACCCTCGCTTGTCTCTTCAGCCGGATGCCAGCAACGCAGCGAAGAGAAAGTTTAGATTCCTGCCAGAGCTGGGGTTTGGTGCCCAAGTTCGCACAATGCCCCTGTCAGAGAACACTGCACTGCTGCTCAGTGTGTTTCTCCAGGTCAGTTATTGTTGTGAGGGGAAAAATGTTGGTACCAACTGACAGCTTTCAGATAAGCACCGATTATTACGAAACGCCAAGCAGTTGAAGTGTACTGTTTTCTGTATGCCAGTCACTCCCCACCTTCCCCTGCGAGGGTCTGGCCGATGACCGAGGAATATGCACTCAGCATGTGAAATGAAGTCAGTCCTGTGGTGAAACCCCTCTGTTACTCAGCAGTTACATACTCTTTGGAGTTGTTTGCTTTTATTCTTCGTCCTACCATTTCTTTTTCTGCATACCAGGCCTGAGTTGTACCCACTCTGCTTAGACATCCCTGATGTGATGGGAGAGGGCTGGAATACGGTCTGGCTCACATGGCTTTCATGTGGCTGGGCAGATGTAGCAAGGCGATATTCTCTGCAGTTTTAAGGTACATTACAGGTGCTTAGTAAGGAGTAGGGCTTTCCGTAGTTAAATTCCTGGCTGTGTAGATTGCAGCCTAACAAGGTTTTTCTCTTGAATCATTTATACCTTTCTGAATTAATTTCTTATGAGTTTCGACTTCAGATTCATGTTGACCTTCAGATTTAACAGCAAGCCAAGCCTGACAAGGTAGCTGAGCTTGCTGGTTTGTACAGGTCCTGCCCTCAGCAATTCGAAACAGAACTTTTGGGCTCCAGTCAAACACTGTTTGCTTTCCTTTGCGGAAAAGCTCTCTGGTGCTATTAGCTGTCTTCATGTGGTTAACATGCTTTAGGCCAAAGCAAAAGCAAAAATACTATTAAATCCTTCAGGATCATGGAAAGCTCCAGATCCATCAGAGATGGATGGTACAACAAAGGATTTGTTTGGGGTTTTGCCACATAAATATATATATACATATACGGGGCACCGCAGTTTAGCTTTATTTACTTTACATTTGATGATGTAAAATACCGTTTCACATCATAGCCTTCTTTTTTTGTAAGGCTGCTATAATGTAAATGTCTTTTATGTGCATTAGACGTGTTTCTGAGAACAAAAAAGCAGCAGTTTGCCTCTAGGTTCCCACGTAGAAATACCTCTTAAGGGAAAAGTTGTGCAAAGGACCTCTTTCTTAAGAGATCAGGTCACAGAGCTGCAAGACAATTCCAGTTCGTAATTTCCCATCATCCTGAATATAGAAGCTGTGGCATTTCTGAGAAACCTCTGCTTTAAGGAGATGTTGGGAACATTTTTACTGTGCCAACTAATAAATACTTAAGATTTTTAAATAAAATGGTTTAAAAGATTTCTTAAAGTTGAAGGAGCTCAGGTTCTAATGGTGTACAGAGGTTGGCTAGTGGCTTAACAAGTAAATCTTCAGCAGAAACTCTATTAATTGAATTACATCTTGGCTATAATTTTTTAGATTTTATTTTAAATTAGAAGCTTAACTGTTCAAACGGAAATACTCTTGAATGGCAATGAATGAGAAAGAAAACCCCCTCCGCCTTGGTTTTGTTAGTGTTTTATGTATCAGTAAAGATACACAAAATGTATCAGGAGAATTGTCCAAATAGGAGCTTTTTTACTAATTGGTATGGGAAGGTGAGGCAGTAGAGCTGGGAAGAGCAGCTGGAACTCAGCAGAATCTGAGGCAAGGAATGCCATTAATTACTGTTTTGTTTTTTCACTGAGTTATACTGAGGTGCATCTGATTTGGTTATTCTTACTTTTTAACCAACTTACAGTAACAAATCCTGAGATGAATTAATACATGAATGCAAAATCTTAATACGAGAGATTTAAAGTAAAATACTTGCGAAAAACACAGTTTGCTTACTGAGAAGCAAGAGGGAGGTTCAGGCACCCGTGTCCTGTGGATGTGGACTAGAGTGCAACAGATGGGTTTCTGCTACCTCTTTTCTCTTGTGCCTGGAAGTTGCTGAAAGGCCAGGCCAGGATTCCTGGATCAGCTGGGCATGTATGTGAAAGCTGCAGTTACTGGCCTGGATGAAAGGACCTGTGGGTTACATCTACCTTAGTAAGTAGCGTACAGCAACCGATTGTTTGAGGAGAATGGCTGGTTCTGAGGACGGGTTGTGTACCTGGTTTGGGAAGTGGGTTTTACTTGGTATTGGCCCTGACTTCTTGTTACTGTGAATCAAATGCCTGCTTAAACAGTTCTGTTTAAACAGTTCAGGCACTTTGAGAAAGCTCCACAATGCAGTACCATCATGCAAGCAGTGGATTGGGATAATCCACTCAATCACGTTCCTGATCCAAATTAAAATAGTGATTGCACCTATGTTATACCTGAGAATCCAGGTAGAGAAGCTGGACAAACAGCATACTAGTATTCCAGTAGCTGACCCTGATTCAGGGCATGGGAGCCCATCAGAGAATTTTTGTTTTATGTTGACCTTTTGGCTCCTGCTTTGAGAGAATTACACTCCCAAAGAGTTTGTCTGGAGTTTCTGTGAGCTGGACTTCTGTCTGTCACCAACTGAAGCACTGTGAAGAGACAGTAAAAACACGTATGGTCTTCCATTCTCAGGGCAGTGTGCGTGTAAGCGCACATGTTCATGGTCACGTCTAGAAACCAAAACAAAATTCATCTTGGCTGAAATATCTGGAAGCGTCTTCCCAACTCAAAAGTTGCTGGCTTTGGACACGTGAATGCTTCTCTTTGTGCCTTTGCAGCATCATGACTGTAATCAAAAACATACTTTTTTTTTTCTGGGAGGAACCATTGATATACAGTAACCAAACAGGATTTTCAGGTAGAGATAACCTGTGAAATTGCAGGTGTGAGGAGAAGAGAAGAGACTTCTGGCACATAGTTATGCAGGCATGCTCCCAGCTACTGAAAATGGCAAAGCTGAGCTAACCTAAACAAATCCTTTCTTTTTCAGTCAAACATTTTGGGGGGATTGTAGGTTTATTTCATGGAGCTCTGTAACCAAATATCTTACTTTTATTAGATCTTAACAGTTACCTCTTTACATTTACTGGACCATTGGTCTGCTGCTATAGCACCAATGAGGTGAGCTCACTGAAGCTGTTGTCATGGAAATTTGGATGGTTAGCACTAAACGGTTCATGCTGGTTTTGTTTCTTTAGACCTTTTTATAGTTTCCAATCTCCTCAAATGCAAACCATGAAAAAGGAGATTTGTAGAAGTGCTTTGGAGTTTTAGACGATTATGTACAAGTAGCCTGTATTTAAAACTCTCATGGTAGTTACCCATGCTGGAATTTCAGATTTGGGGTAAATCCTGCTG
>WEIS01006708.1:0-15503 GCA_013389965.1 Todus mexicanus | reverse complement strand
AACCAAAGCACACTTTTGAACGCAATCACTTGGCTTGGCTGCTA
Organism: Todus mexicanus; assembly: GCA_013389965.1. Taxonomy (NCBI): domain Eukaryota; kingdom Metazoa; phylum Chordata; class Aves; order Coraciiformes; family Todidae; genus Todus; species Todus mexicanus. The sequence continues at coordinate 15,459 of WEIS01006708.1, read as the reverse complement.
CACTTAAAAGTCTAAACATATTCAGCTGGCAATAGCAAAGAAAAACCACTCGATGAGCAACAACATAAGAAAGTATTACTTTGCATATACATGCCCTGTAGTAAAAGCAGTCATTTTTACTTTGCATTTTTAACCTCACAGAATCTTTTCCATTCTTGACTGTGGAATCCAGATGTTCTCCCATAGCCCAGAGTAATATTGTTGATGTTAAGGCAACTCCAGTCTCTTGGGTTTTGAATTTCTAGGTTGGGTTTTGGATACTTTGTGAAAGAGTCGACCTCACAAAGCCTCACTTCTGCAGGTGTTTTGCCCAGCTGAGCTCTGCAGTGGGACCAACTGAGCAGGCAGAACCAGCCAGTCCTCAAAATGAGAAACCCTCCTGCTAGACTTTTTACTTTGATAATTTTGCTGCTGTAATTATGCCAGGTACCCACGAGGTGGTGTTACTATGCTTTGGTTGAACCTTGCAAGGCGGCTGGTAAGATAGCACAGAAAAAGTAGTAAAGCGCTTGGGTCGGGCATGTCAGAGGGGTTGTGTATGTTCACATTGCACAGTTGACCTATTTTTCTGACAAGTATAGATGAAGATTAATTGCAGTGAACAAAACCTTCATTAAAATATCATAGTGGAGGGCAGTGCAGTACAATAGACGACCATCAGTATGTAGCACATCTACAAGGGGAAGCCTAATACCAATTTTTAAATATCAGATACAACATTTCAGTTTATAACAAAAGATTCCTTTCCAGCCAAGTTTCATCTAGATTAAGCTCTCCATTGTGGACTCTACAATAAAGCAATACTGCTGTTACGATGAGAGGATATAGCTTTTCAGTTGCTTGTTTGTTAAGGAAAGAGTCACTTTCTCCTGTCATTTATAGAAACTAATGACCCACTGGTGTTCAAGAAGATAAAAAGATTGAAACACTCCTTTTTGTATTCCATATGTGCAGCTCTGAGGTCACTGTACTGTTCCTGTAATGCAGAAAAAAGAAGAAGACTTAAATCTAGTAGAAAACATTTGTATTAAACCGGAGGAGATTAACCTGGGCAAGCAATATGTGGGAAATGTCATGATTGTGCTTTAATACCCAGGAGAGATGTTGAAGCCTGCCAGCTCCTGCACGCCTGTGTTCATCTCTTGCCCAGAATCTCTTCACACTGGCAGTTGGCACAGGTCAGTAAGTTGTACCTCTGTCCTAAGGAGCATGGAGGCAGCAATGTCACAGCCAGTGACTTCACATTGACTGCAAAGTGGAAGTCTCAGCAGGGGGAGAAGCGAGCTCGTGCTTTAAGCAAGGAACAGTCACCATCATGCCCTTTCCAGGCTCATCAAGGCAGAGGAGTTCGGGCAAGATGATTGATTCCAATATAGAGAAGACTGAGAACCTTAGCTATGAAGAAAAGGAACAGAATAGAGACACTTTTCTCATTCTTATGGTGAGAATTGTCTTTTCTATTTAAATGTGTAGGGAACTGAAAGCCAACAGTGACATAAACTGCAACAAATCACTTTTCTTCATTCAGTGAGGTGATTGAATTAATAACTGCTGTGTTGGGGTCACCATACCATGAAGTGCATACAAATCCCGCGTCAGCCACTGTGTGAAAAGCAGATTAGGGCAGTCTGTAATAAAGAAACGGATGAGACCACCTGCTCCCATGATCCCATGTTTACTACCCGTGACAGGGTGAGTTGCCATGTATGCATGTGGTTGCTCATGTTTCTTACTGCCTTAGTAAAGTTTAGTTTATAACATATTGTCAGACTCCATTACTGTTCGGTCCACATTAATTGGTCTCACAGACAGGATGGAGTCTTTCCAACACCTGCTGAAGGCTTTTGGAAAGGAGCAAGGTTGGAGCCTCAATGGGCAATGGATTGGGTCCATGACAACAGGACAAACCTGCAAGCTACCATGATGGTGACGTAAGACCAGACAGCAAACTCGGTAAGGGCAAAGCTGTCTTGATCAGCCTCCTAAGTTGCACTCCATATGCAGCCTGAGCTGAAATCACTGGGTAGCATGATGACTTCAGCTGGGTAGGAGAAGCTAAGCAAGGGGCTGGGAGGGGCATAGCAGCATGGTGATCCAACTGCCCAGCCTCTCAAACACAGTTATCAATGTTGGAGTAGAAGTCAAACACCTTTGCTGAACAGATCCTGAATAGGCACAGAACATTCATCCAGTTGGAACAGCCCAAGTTAGGGCTACCATCTAACAAGATGATGATAATGATGATAATTGGGATGTGGACATTTTTGGCCCTGGGCCAGATCCTGACTCCTCCTGACTCGGCAGAGGAACACACACCTGCCCCTCCATACTGCCTGCCACTCTCCTTATACCCTAAGATCAAGGAGGAAATTGCTGACAACACACCCTGGTGTTGGCACGGTCATGGCCCAGGAGCATGAACCCCACCCCTGCCTGCCTCAAATTATGCTCCCTGGTTGACCAGTTTCATAAAAACCTGAGCGAAGGCTGGTGGAGGGGCTCAGGAGGCTGTGGTGCAGTGGGGCAGCTCTAATTTACCTGAGTGAGGAAGAAGAGGTCCTGCCCCTTGGACTCATGGTGCAGTTACAATCAGTACCAGGGGAGGTAATGTTTTCACCATAGGGGATGCCACGCTGGCCATGGTACAGACTCCACCCTGTGATGAACTAGAAGGCAAATCCACATTACGCACCTTGTGATTTAACCTCAGGCAGCAACTAAGCACCACACAGCTGCTCATGCACTCGCCCCAATGGGATGGGGGAGAGAACTGGAAAAGTAAAAGTGAAGAAAAAATCATGGGTTGAGATAAAGACAGTTTAACAGGTAAAGCAAAAGCTACATGCACAAGTGAAGCAACACAAGAATTCATCCACTTCTTCCCATCAGCAAGTGAGTGTTCAGCCATCTCCAGGAAAGCAGGGCTCCATCACATGTAATGACTATTTGGGAAGACAAATGTCATCACTCCAAATGTCTCCCCCTTTCTTCTTTTTCCCCCAGCTTTTATTGCTGAACATGATGTCATGTGGTATGTAATATCTCTTATGTCAGCTGAGGTCAGCTGTGCCATCTGTGATCCCTCCCAGCTTCTTGTGCATCCCCAGTCTACTCACTGGTGGGGTGGGGTGGGGTGAGGAGCAGAAAAAGGCCTTGAGTCTGTGTAAGCCCTGCTCAGCAGTGACTAAAACATCCCTGTGTTATCAACACTGTTAACAGATAGATCTGCCTCCTAATTCTGTTTTCCAGTAGATGCTTTTGCTTACCCCATGTCCTAGCCCTGATTATAAGTTGTCATGAATGATCAGCATCCGGTCAGCTTTGTGGTGGATACTGGGGCTCAAATCTTGCTGTTCGATTTGTGGCTTACTCCTTTGTTCTGTCTTGAGAGTAGACACCATGTTAACATGGTGGAAGTCTCCCAAGCTCCCATGCTGCTCACTGGGAATATTAAAAGGATTGTAGCTGTATCAAACTAAGAATTTTTGAAGCTTTCCCAGTTCCTGTCCCAAAGCCTGCAGGATAACAACCTGTTTGTCTGCTACTGGTTCTATCTCATTTGCAGGGTCCTCCTCTGGAAGAAGGCAAGACCCAGGACTATCTTCTTCCTAAGCTGACTCTGTGGGGTTCTGAAACCAATTCTCCAGTTCACTCACCTGGGCTTGAAAAATTTCCATGGAAAACATGGTCTCTTTTTACTTCCGTCAGAGCACTTTCTACCATTTGCCTGTTGGCTTTCAGTTTGAGCTATGCATCTTCCATCTGGGTTTGAAGTCAGTTAATGGCTTGAATGACAAAATTTTCCTCCTCTGCCACTTAGGTTAGCTGCCCCTTTGGGTCAGCATTTTCAGCTCAAATCTTTTCTGCCCAGTGCATCTGTCCATGGAGGTAATAATTTTCTTCAGCCAGTTTGGTATTTTACTCTATCATCTCCATAAGCTGCATCTCTAACTCATCACACTTTGGTTGAGCGTGTTCACATAATGAAAGCCCTCTTCCTCTGCAGCCAGTTGGGCCTGAAGCTTCTCAGCCACCTTCTGTGCAACTTCATTCTGTTCATCCTGTGCTAGAAAAGCTCTGACAGGCTGTCTCCTTTCTCCAGCCCTCTGCTGATAAAATGAATTCATACACAGTTCCTCAGTGGAGCTTTGGATGGGCAGTGGCACTGGAGTGTTCATTGGGTGCTCGATGTTATCCTAGAGATGCCTGCACCTTCCCATTGCAGTCAGACATTCTGCTCCAGCAGCCAGCCGCAGGTGCACGCAGGAAGCATGAATTCTTCCCTAAACAGGCTCTGACACCTGGAGCAGAGCATTCACCACACCCGGCAGTCGTCTGCTGCCCAGCACTGTGGCTTTTGGGGGTTCTTTTCTGTAGTGCCAACCAGAAAGATCGAGGCTTGATCTGGCAGCTGGCCACAGCCAGGGTCCAGGGCCCATCTCCCTCGGGGGAGCAGAAACTCTGCATCTCCTGAAGGCCCCGGAGCCCTGAAGGGCTTTCAGGCCCTGTGACACAGCTCTTTGGAACACTCACCCTCCAACTCAGACCACAGTGGCTCCACCTCCCACCAGCACTGCTGCTTCCATGCAGGGCAGCCGAGGGCATGTGCCAGACCCTGAAAGTGCAAGGGGGCAGCTGTGCCCCAAAAGTCCCCAACCTACACCATCCTGCCTTGTGACTGAAGGCATGGGGAATGGGACGACAGTCCAGAACACTGTTGCCAACAGTCACCACAGGTTACATTCTCCAGGTCTTCAACGAGCAGTGGCCCCTTGAATCCTTGTCAGCCACTGCCTCCCTTCACCATGCAGGAGCAGGAACAGCGTCTGCCGGGGTGGGGAAGTGCAGCCTTCTACATGTAGCCTGGCCCTGATCATGCATTGGAAGTGTGGGTTGACCTTTGCTGGTTGCCAGGTACCCATCCAGCTGTTGTATCAGTCCCCCTCCTCAGCAGGACAGTGGGGAAGAAAATAAGATAGGAAAAGAACTTGTGGGTTGAGATAAAGGTAATTTAGTAAAGAAAAAGCAAAGGCCACATGCAGAGGTAAAAGAAACCAGAAAGATTTATTCTCTATTTCCCATCAGCAGGCAATGTCCAACCACTTCCTGGGCAGTAAGGCCTCGGTACACCAAGCTCTTGCTTCAGAAGACAAACACTTTAACGATGAATGCCGCCCTTCCCTCTCCTCATTTCTCTTAGCTTTTATTGCTGAGCATGACATCATATGGTATGGAATATTTCTTGGGCCAGCTTGGATCAGCTGTTCTGGCTATGTTGCCTCCCAAAAGTTCACCCATCCCCAGCCTCCTGGTATTAGGGTAACAAGCTCCAGAATTTAGCAAGAGAATATATTTTAAATAGGGCTCACCTCAGTGTGCTAATTTTGTCATATCTTAAATTGATTACACTTTCAAATTGCGCTTTCAGACAAAGCAAGTCCATAAAAGGTCACACAAAACTGCTCTTGCCATCAGTTTTCAGTAGGTTTCAGATATGTTTTGGCATTTGGAAACTTTGTAAAGAATATATCATTTCTAAATGTGTATCTTGGATGAACCTAAAGACACATTACAGAACATGTATCTTTATTTTAGGATGCAGTTTGAATTTGAGCTAGCCATTACTGAAGTAAAAAGTATTTATTGTTTTGCTTTTTCCATGAAGTTGTACTCATCTAGATAATAACAACCCTTTGGGATACTCTGCAAAAGGCAAGGCAGCACTTGGAGAACCTTCCAAGCTATCTCAGACAGTTGTGATGGAATAGCATTATCAGCTCATTAGCCAAGTCTGAGTGCCACACTCTTCAATGACACTAGCTTGAGCTAATATATTCAAGATTACCATGAATATCTTCACATAGCACTATGTTGCTTTTTGCAGCTATATCCAATTGTGAGTTTGTACCAATGACAGTAATATGGACAACTTCTGCATTCAATTATTTTCTTACCAGGACACTCGCAGAGGCATTAAAGAACATAGTATACTTTAAGGTTATATATTGCTGGCAAAGAAACCTGAGATCACAAGCCGTGTTTCTGACACATCTTATTTGTCTGCAAATGTCAGCCTGCACCGAGTCCCATTTGGAAGAGATTAATGGCCATGAGAGTCTGCAGTAACACTGGCTTATGAAAACGCTTTTCATCAGGCTGGAGCATAGCTCAGCTCCTGCCTTTATGGATTATTTTGGTCAGAACTAAGATCTTAATAGCAGGCTGATAGTGTATGTGCCAACATTAAATATACTTACAGTGAGATATACCAGAGACCACTCCCTAGAGACGCCACTCATGCCTGATGCTGCTGGACCTGAAGCTGGTAAGGAGTATGTCTGTGAGGGCATGGTATTCTGTATTCATTCACCATGATGTCAAAACTGATGCATTTTCCAGTCTATTCTTAAATATCTCATCTCTTAGGAGATCAAGAAAGAAATGCATCCATAGCACTCTGCCGACTCGTTCCCAGTCAGTGCTAGTTAGTGCACTGCATCACTTCACTATGAACATTTATTTACAAAGAAGCAATTTCTCTGAAGGCAGGATAGATCCCAAATATTCACATTCTGAGAGTAGTTCAGAAGGGTCTTCTGCCAGTACATCTGTGGTACTTAAAGGGTATTCAGTGAGCTCACTATGACCTGGATCACTTCTTTTAACCTGCAAGCTACCCGGTATGAAATTGATGCCATTTCCCTCACAGGGGTCAAGATTCACTGATGGCTGTGGGATTTGTTAGGCAGGCAGCTGCTATCACATGAAAGTACAGCATCATCAGGGCCTTCTGCAAAGAAGTGTAGCTGTGTCCTAACCTCAACTGGAGAGGCTGAGCTGAGCAGCTGCTCTCCCCTCCAGCGCTGTTTCCCAAGATGGACTTTGACACTTTGAGGACATGGTTCAGCAGAAAGGCAGTAGTGCTATGTTTACTATCTTTAGTGCTGTTTACTCTGTTGCAGTGGTAGCTGTATAATTTCAATACTAGAAGAACCTAATGTTGGTGAGGTTTTAAAAGTTATTTCCTAGGTTACTAACTCTGACATTTTAAAGATTATTTTCTCAATAATAATTTGTCATTTGTAGGTATATCTGTTTCATGTACACTAGCCCTTTACCTGTGTGGTGCTGGGTAGAGTTTGAATTTCTAGACTTATCTTCCTCTGCAATGGAAAAGAGGTGAATAAATTCAGGCTAATATTTTCTCAGTACATCTCATAAAGCAATTACAGTGTTTCTCTAATATCTCTAAACAAGAATGGACAATCACAAGGTTTTGATGTTATATTTAATTATCAGTTTCACAGAATCATAGAATGGTTTGGGTTGGAAGGGACCTTAAAGATCATCTAGTTCCAACTCCTTTGCCATGGGTAGGGAGACCTTCCACTAGACCAGGTTGCTCTAAGCCCCATCCAACCTGGCCTTGAACACTGACAGAGAGGAGGCATCCACAACTTCCCTGGGCAACCTGTTCCAGTGTCTCACCCCCCTCACAGTAAACAATTTCTTCCTGGTATCTAGTCTAGATCTACCCACTTCATTACAACCTTCCCTTCAAGTAGTTGTACAGAGCAATAAGGACCCCTCAGTCCCCTTTTCTCCAGGCTAAACAACCTCCGTTCCCTCAGCTGCTCCTCATAGGATATGTTCTCCAGGGCCATTCACAAGCTTTATTGCCTTTCTTTGGACACACTCCAGCATCTCAATGTCCTTCTTCTAGTGCGGGATCCAAAACCGAACATAGTATTTGAGATGTGGAGGGTCACACCTGGCCATGCTATTTCTGATACAAACCACTGTTCTCGCAAGGAGACTTACCTGGTTGGACCAATCACCAGCTGTGTCAAGAAGTTATCTTCCACACATTCCAGGAACGTCCTGAATTGTTTCCTTGCCACTGTATTGTATTTCCAGCAGACATCTGATAAGTTGAAGTCTCCCACAAGAACAATGTCTAGCAATTACGAGACTTCTCCCAGCTGCTTATAGAATATTTCATCTGCGTTTTTATCCTGGTTGAGTGGTCTATAACAGACTTCCACAATGATATCTACCTTGTTGGACTTCTCCCTAATTCTTATCCCTAAAGATTTAGCCCTATCATCACCATCACTAAGCTCTAGATGATCAAAACACTCCCTAACATACAGTGCTACCCCACTGCCTCTCCTGCCTGGCGTAGCCCTTCTGTAGAGCTTATCTACTGCAGCACTCCACTTGTGCGAGTCATCCCAACACGTTTCCATGATGGCAGCTGTGTCATAGTCTTCCTGCTGCACAATGGTTTCCAGCTTCTCCTGTTTGCTGTCTTTGCTGTGCACATTGGTTTAAATGCACTTCAGTTAGGCTATTGATCCAGCCACCTTTTTGGAGGGAGAAGCCGTAAGTCCTACATGAGCATTCTCAGATGCTTCTGTGGTTTCTACCACATCAATAACCCTTGCATCTTTACTGCTTCATGGATCACCATCCTTTATCTCCACTGAGATGGCAGACTGNACCTTAAAGATCATCTAGTTCCAACTCCTTTGCCATGGGTAGGGAGACCTTCCACTAGACCAGGTTGCTCTAAGCCCCATCCAACCTGGCCTTGAACACTGACAGAGAGGAGGCATCCACAACTTCCCTGGGCAACCTGTTCCAGTGTCTCACCCCCCTCACAGTAAACAATTTCTTCCTGGTATCTAGTCTAGATCTACCCACTTCATTACAACCTTCCCTTCAAGTAGTTGTACAGAGCAATAAGGACCCCTCAGTCCCCTTTTCTCCAGGCTAAACAACCTCCGTTCCCTCAGCTGCTCCTCATAGGATATGTTCTCCAGGGCCATTCACAAGCTTTATTGCCTTTCTTTGGACACACTCCAGCATCTCAATGTCCTTCTTCTAGTGCGGGATCCAAAACCGAACATAGTATTTGAGATGTGGAGGGTCACACCTGGCCATGCTATTTCTGATACAAACCACTGTTCTCGCAAGGAGACTTACCTGGTTGGACCAATCACCAGCTGTGTCAAGAAGTTATCTTCCACACATTCCAGGAACGTCCTGAATTGTTTCCTTGCCACTGTATTGTATTTCCAGCAGACATCTGATAAGTTGAAGTCTCCCACAAGAACAATGTCTAGCAATTACGAGACTTCTCCCAGCTGCTTATAGAATATTTCATCTGCGTTTTTATCCTGGTTGAGTGGTCTATAACAGACTTCCACAATGATATCTACCTTGTTGGACTTCTCCCTAATTCTTATCCCTAAAGATTTAGCCCTATCATCACCATCACTAAGCTCTAGATGATCAAAACACTCCCTAACATACAGTGCTACCCCACTGCCTCTCCTGCCTGGCGTAGCCCTTCTGTAGAGCTTATCTACTGCAGCACTCCACTTGTGCGAGTCATCCCAACACGTTTCCATGATGGCAGCTGTGTCATAGTCTTCCTGCTGCACAATGGTTTCCAGCTTCTCCTGTTTGCTGTCTTTGCTGTGCACATTGGTTTAAATGCACTTCAGTTAGGCTATTGATCCAGCCACCTTTTTGGAGGGAGAAGCCGTAAGTCCTACATGAGCATTCTCAGATGCTTCTGTGGTTTCTACCACATCAATAACCCTTGTGCCTTTGGTGCCACATGGTTCTTCATATCCTATTGCNCCTTGCATCTTTACTGCTTCATGTATCACCATCCTTTATCTCCACTGAGATGGCAGACTGAAGGACCTCACTGGCACATCATCCCTCAAATGCCAGCATGCTGCCCCCAGTGAGCCTATTTTATCCATAGTGAGCCTGGTTTTATCCCTTTCCCGCTTCAAATCCAGTTTAAAGTTCTTTCCGTGAGCCCTGGCAACTCCTGTGCAAAGATCTTTTTCCGCCTTTTAGACAGGTATACCACGTCTATCGCCTGGTGTCATGTAACCCAAACTATGACCAAACCCAACAAAATTCTGCTGGTGACACCAGTCTTGGAGCCACGTATTGATCTGCTGGTTCTTCCTGTTTCCTACCTCATCATCCCTTGCAACTAGAGGGGTAGAGGACAACACTACTTGTGCTCCTGATCCCTTAGCCAGTTATCCCAAGGCCCTGAAGTTATTCTTCACTGCCCTTGGACTTCTTGTTATGAGTTCATCTTTGCCTACCTGAAAAGTTAATAATGGATAATAATCTAAGAGTTGTACCAGGGTAGGAAGTTTTCTCTTCACATCTTTAACTCGGGTCCCAGGGAGANTTTCTACCACATCAATAACCCTTGCATCTTTACTGCTTCATGGATCACCATCCTTTATCTCCACTGAGATGGCAGACTGAAGGACCTCACTGGCACATCATCCCTCAAATGCCAGCATGCTGCCCCCAGTGAGCCTATTTTATCCATAGTGAGCCTGGTTTTATCCCTTTCCCGCTTCAAATCCAGTTTAAAGTTCTTTCCGTGAGCCCTGGCAACTCCTGTGCAAAGATCTTTTTCCGCCTTTTAGACAGGTATACCACGTCTATCGCCTGGTGTCATGTAACCCAAACTATGACCAAACCCAACAAAATTCTGCTGGTGACACCAGTCTTGGAGCCACGTATTGATCTGCTGGTTCTTCCTGTTTCCTACCTCATCATCCCTTGCAACTAGAGGGGTAGAGGACAACACTACTTGTGCTCCTGATCCCTTAGCCAGTTATCCCAAGGCCCTGAAGTTATTCTTCACTGCCCTTGGACTTCTTGTTATGAGTTCATCTTTGCCTACCTGAAAAGTTAATAATGGATAATAATCTAAGAGTTGTACCAGGGTAGGAAGTTTTCTCTTCACATCTTTAACTCGGGTCCCAGGGAGACAGTAGACTTCCCTAAGAAGTGGGTCCAGTCTGCATATTGGGCCTTCTGTTCCTTTCAGGAGTCTCCTATGACAACGACCTGCCTTTTTTTTGTGTGCAGAAGCAGTTTTGATGCAGGGCACAGGCTCACCTAACCTTGTTGGCACCTCCAAGCTAGATGAACCATCATTCCCATCGTTTGGTTTCACTTGCAGAGCCCTCATACCTATTGTGTTAGGGCACTTGGAAAGGTGAAGTAGTCACAGAGTAGATGCACCTGCTGCACTGGGCAGGAACTTGTTGCCATTGCCACCATCCCTTAAGTCACTGTGTTCAGCCAGGTGAAGAAGGGATAGGGAATCCTCTGTATCTTGTGTTCTGTCTGCCTCTTGGGCCTGTCACAGGGAAGGTAGAGTGTGATTCCAGTAGTCTTGCTCTCTTGAATTACCTGTTACTCTTCAACATAGTCACTTCCTCCTGGAGCTCTGTCACTAAGTGGAAGAGTTCCTCTACCTGGACACACCTTCAACAGGTGTGCTCACTGCCACCATTCTGTACTGGTGTGAGAGCCGGGCACAGCCTGCAGCCTGATGCCTGGGTGGCTGCATATTCCCACTGGAGCTCTAGGAATCTGCATCAGTTGTGGTGGGTGCAAAGCTTAGAAAGGCCATGGCTTTTTGCCAGGTGGATATCACTGTTTCTTGTCTGAGCTGGCAGTACTTCAGTGCCCTTCCTGTGCACCCAGTTGTGCAAACTACCATTCTGCTGGCTTGGCTACAATTGATCCTGGCTGAGGGGTCCTGGTGGCTCTCTCAGCTCCCCCTGAGGTTTCCCGTTTGGGAAACCTCCCTGTGCACAACACTGGAGTGCTCTGCTCTGGATCCTCCAAGTACTGGAGTTGTTTGCCTTGGCAATGGAGTGTTAGTATTCACTAACATGTCTTGTGGCTTTGGGTGCTCCTTCTTGGCAGGGAGCTATGTGAGAGTTCCAGGGTCAAGATGCCTAAGCCCTGGCAGTATGTAGGTTCTAGGTCTTTCCTCAGAGCTGCCATGGTCCTGGAGCCAACTGAGGATATCTCTTAGGACATAGGAGTCCTGGGGTCTTCTCCCCATTCTGAATTATGCAAGGTGTAGTCTTGCACTAGAATTTCTTCCTTCCAGGAGTATTTTCTAATCACTGCAGTGTTAGCTAAGCAGGAGAGTGACTCATACTCTTTTATCTTTCTGCTGTTTATTCTCTTGCTAAAAATTTTGATAGGTCTAAGCATCATTATGTCATGGATTTAAAACAAATTATGAGTTCTGGAAATTCTTCAGAAAACAGAACTTGCGCTTTCCAAGCAGCGTTCTTATGAGAGCCTAAATATGAGTACTGCTTTAAACATATTTTGAAATTTATGTCTTTTTACAGCCTTCCCCCTCTCAAAATGAGGGTAAGAACTGAAAATTTCCAGTTCTTAATAATGGAACAATTTCTCCTTTTCTCCTCTTGATACTACCAAATTAGTACACAGATGGTCTTTGTGGACACTTCTCTGTGTTGCTGAGATTCAGAGGCCAGTGTGGACTCACTGATTTCAGTGGAGTCATTCTATGTTTAAATAAAGTTTGCTATGTATCTGATTCTGTGTACCTGCCTGCTCACTGAAGAGATCTTCACTGAGAATAATATGATTATTGTCCAGCTTGCTGTTAACAAAGTGCATATAATGATGCTCACTAAACTGATACTTACCCTTTCCAATGGCTTTTGGTACTGTTTTCTTTTATTTACACCAATCATTTCCACCAAGAAGGCATGCAGTTAAAGTAATTGAATGATGCATACCATATAACCACAGAAGAATAGGTTTTGAACATCGTAAAAATAAGAAGGTTGAGTTTTAAGTTTAACTATAATGTCAATATTTGCCACAAATAAGCTGTTTCTTTGGACAGTGCAAAAAACATGGTGTCATTCAGGACTTTTGTATGCTGATGGAAGATACGGTAGCAGTTAAATATTTGGTATCCAGAAGGTATCCGGAAGGTATGATGGCAGAAGAGAAATAAACACGATGTCAAAATTGGTAGAAAAGCAAGGGATCTACTCTGATGGAAGCTGCGGTCATCATTTTGTTGTGTTTAGCCCAGTAGTTCAAATCCAGACTGCACAAGGAGTGAATGAAATCTTCTCTTAGCATCTAATTGGTGTTCATTAGTCTGTGGGAAATTAATTTGGGAATTCAGTCCCTTTTTAAGTAGACAGGAGTTTTATCCTGTGAAGCTAGGGGTCACCAAGAATATCTGAATCAATCCCACCCTTCCACAGCTTCTCAGACTGCTGGATATCCAATGCTTGTTTGTTGGGCCACTGTCGGTAGCAGGATGGATTATAAATGAAGGCTGACCACCCACAGCGAGTCAGACATCCTCGCACCATGCCGGGGAGGGATGTGAGGGGGAAACGTGTTTCCATGGCACAGGATTACCTTTAACACTTGAGCTGCAAATGCAGCCTCACTGGCTTTCTGTCTGGGACATCACAGGCTTGCCAACAAAATGCATAGACAAACGGCATCCCAGCATGGGAGGCTGGCTCTGTACTATGCTGCAAACTCATAAATCGTATTTTGGAGATCAAACCACTATATTTCAAACTGGCAGTTGCGAGCACCCCTCCCAAACCACAGGCAACCTGCAGTCAAGTTCAGAGTACAGGATCCTGCGCTGGAGCTTTGCAGGCTGTGCATGTTCCCAGGGAGTACTGCTTTCCAGGGCTGACACTATTCCACCAGTATTAACTTCACTGTAAGAACAAAGCAATCAAAGTAACAAAGCATAGCAGATAGGTTAGCTTCCTTTGCAGAACCTGCATACAATCTCTTGTATTCAACAAGCACAGGAAGTCCTGGACTCCTCAGCAGTTTTAACTGGGTCACTACACCTTTGGGGAGACAAGACAGACCATGATAACCTTTTGAGTCCTAAGTTCATGTCCATTTACCTTCTCTGAATCATCTCCTACTTTGAGTAGAGACAGATGAAAAGGACAAAATAGAAGCCAAATAAAACTGAAGCACTGAAAAAAGAATATAGTGGCATTTTTGTGTTGAATAATCTCATTCTTGTTCAGAATTTGGTGATTCTTCTTTTTTTACATCAGTACTACATTTAAGATTTTCTGTATTGTCAGAAAATACCTTCAATCAGCTAGGGTCTGATAATATAATATGTTTTTCCACTATAAATTCTGTGGGCCTTTAGGATGGCAAGGAAATATGGAAGTTGTTATGTCCAAAAGATAATCCATATTGTGGCTATGTACTATGGGCCTAAACAGAATTAATACAATTTTAGACTAAAATGATAAATTATATCACATCCCCAGAATATTTTAATGTTTCTGTTTCATTTTTCACTTCTATGTAATTCTTGATCCTATGCAGTCAGGTTTGTCAAAATGAGCAATATTTTAAAAATACGGATGACAATCTGAAAAGAAGGCAAGATGCAGTGAAGACTATAATCATGCTAAGTCGTCATATGTTAGAAGTCATATTTCTGAAGCAACTAATTATCAGCAACCTTTTGCCATGTTCATCATTGCGCAAAATTGAAATACCTTTTGTCAAATGCAAAAATTTTAAAAATAAGTTAACTAAGTTAAATCTGTGTTAACTGAAAGCTACCTTCATGCAGATGTTAGTAACAGCACTAGAGACGATGAAGTGTGCAGTCCCAGGCACTTAATACTCAGGTGGCAAAATCACCATATTTTTTTCATTACTCTGAAAAATGAAAAATTCATTATTATTCATAAATTAGGTGATGTAGTCTTAAAAGCTAGAAGAGAAAATGCTAACTCTCCAATTCATGAGGCTGCAGGAAAAATACAACTCACTGAATCAGAAAGTAGTTCCCAACCTTTCTGAAATATATTAAAATACTTCTGACAGCAATTGAAATATAATTAACTAAAAGTTGTTCTGTTCATCTGTGATGTTGCATGTTAAGCTTATCAACATGCTTATTAAATACGTTTTGTTGATGATGTTGTGTTGTTTGGGGGTTTTCTGTTAGAGCTGTTTTTGTCTCCCTGGTAGACTTAAATTAAGGACTGCAGTTATAAGGCAGAGCTGCTGCATGCAGTGAGTCTGTAAGTTTAACTGCAAATCCCATTTTTCACTCTCTTCTTGTTAGGTGAACAAACTGAATGCATGGAGTGCAGGATTACGTAGTAATCAAGTTCACAGATGAACTAACTGGGAAATGCTGTAAAGCAAGTGTATGCATGGAAATTTATAGAGCTTAGACTGATTTATCATAAATTAAATGTATTTAAAAAAAAAAAAAAAGCGGCAGCATCGAGCTCGGGGCCTCTGCGGCGGCTTTTCTTTAACTTTTGATTTAATTTTCAGGAAAAAAGGGTCTTTCCCTGACNGGAGAGGTTAAGAGCTATAAGAGATTGTGAAAGAGAGATTGATTGGTGGAGCCAGGCCCTGATGCCAAGGCAGCAGGGAGAGGCCCTACCAGCAGTAGAAGACTCCATCCCGTCCTGACATCAGACAGATGGAGGGGACAGGGGGGGCAGGAGGGGAGATATCTGGCGGCAGGTTCCAGTTCAGGGGGGCTGGTGGGTCCTTCCCCCGCCCTCCCCTCCTCCCCCATTACCCTCA
>WEIS01006707.1:272-11812 GCA_013389965.1 Todus mexicanus | reverse complement strand
TCAGCTCTGCTTAAAAGCAAGCCTACCTGAAATCCAATTAACAATCAAAGCTTTAGGCCAACATTTTCAAACTCAATGGCCTATTTCTGAGAGGGTGCTGAGCACCTCTAGCTGCAGTTAAGGCCAGTGTAAGATGCTGGTGCTGAGTGCATCATGAAATCAGGTCATAAATGCCTGAAGTTAGGAACCTTGATAAAAGCATAGGCGCCTCATTTAAGGTTTCGGCAAAACACTTTTGATGCCTAAATACAGGTGCCACATTCAATAATGTTGCCCTTAGTCCTTAGCAGGCAGTCAGGTTGCATTTTTTCAGAGCAAAAGCTCCAGGGAGTCAGGAGAGCTGGATTCAGTTGCGAGGTCAGGTAGTAACTTGCTTCACTTACCCACGCATGGTCTCCGTCTTGTGAGTATTGGTAATACTATATGTGCCAGAGATACTAGGATTGTAATTAATGCTTAAGTTTCGAGGGAGCTAGATAGAGCTGCATGCATTGCGCGTATTACTAGTTTGAGTGCTTTTTTTTCTTGAACCCTTACTGTGTTTTCTGTTTCAGATAGATATACGGATATTAGTGTGCACCAGGATGTGCATTGAGTATTTTTCAAAGTTTTCCCCTATTTAAAAAATTCAGACTTGTGTTCCTAAGACTTGAGACTTCTTTCCCTAGAAGGAAGAATTATTTTCTTCACAGATTTTCTCAAAAAGGCAATCAAGAGAAGCATGGTGAAGGCACTCATGCATTAGCTCTTAAGGACATAGCTTCAAAGTGTTGCCCCTACAAGTCTTTTGCTTCAATGTCAAACAAAGTTTAAATACCAAAAAAACCCCAACAACAACAACTTTGAATTCCCTTCCAGTGCCCCTTCCCTCCTGGAGATTGAGGGGTGTTACGGCCATATTAGGTTTTCATGCAGTAATTCTTTTCTACATAAGAAATTTCCAGGTTTGGAGCTTCTGAGTTCACCCGCCTTTCATTGGCCTATTCAAATGTAAACACTCCCTGTGGGTACTTCATTAGTTCATGAATATTTATGGCACATTGAAAAGCCCACCAAGCCCAAAGTGCCAGAGTTTTTCCGGGACCATTTTGATTTTACTAAATAGCACTTGACAAAGATGGACTTAGTGTTAAAACAGTTCTTACTTGACTCTGCGTACTCCATATACTTGTAACTCTATGTGCAAGTCACCCTTGTGAAACTTTCCACACTTTCCTGTAAATAGGCAGGAAATAATGTGTTCATAGCATCCCTTATACATTCCCTGAGAGACCATTCCTTAAATTTCTTGAATCACAGTTACAGGTTTGTTTTTTCAGATGTTTGAATGATATTATTTGTGAAATTACAGAATTAATTGACAAGGACAGTGTAGCAGTTAAAGTGATAATTATTGCCTTTAAATATACCACTTGAATCTTAACAAGAAATTCGGACATAAGGAACAGTAAAATGGTGAAGGACTGGAGGCTAAATATACTGTCCAAAATAATTACTGAGCTACACCCGCAAAGTACCCATACAAAAATAAGCAAGAATGTATATTCCTTCTCTTTCAAGGGGGATAGAGTGGTACCTAAACATGTATGAGATTGAATATAGGTCCCTATTTTGTCGACTCCTTCCTATTTACACTCTTGTACACCTGGATTCTTTTTGTGAAATACAGGTATCTATTTTCAAAAAAATCTGTAATAACACAAAAGATTAACCCATGCTTGGTATCTATTCTCCTTATTGTTGCCTTGTGTGATTAACACCAAATGGATTCCGCAGAATCAGGTAATATAGTACAGTTCATAATCCTTGTGATAGCAAAGACCGTCGTGCAAATATGTTAAATAACATTTGTTGTCTCCGGTCTGAAAGCAGCGTGAAAACACGGTGATCAGAAGATAAGCTCCACTATTCCTTTGTCTTTTTAAGTATTGACTCTGAAAGATATCAGTGATGTTACATGTCAGCATTATCATCATGATTTCTGATCGTTGTAGCAAACAGGATAGCAAGGTGTGCGAGATTTCAGCCTAAAGAAGCAGATCAAAAGTTGCTGCAGAAAGGATAATGCACAGAAAGGCAGAAGCAGAAGGAAACAAAAGGCAAAGAAGTAGAAGAGAAGTAGAAAGGAGATTACGGGGCAAAGAAAGAAACAAGACAGAAATAATAGCGCTTGGGAAGGCAAACATTTTTCTGCTGAGCGATGCTGATAATAATGATAAGGCACTTGTAAAAATAAATCAAGGTAACAATAAGGGGAAGATCACTTACTGCATAAAGGCCAATTTCTACCCTCAGTCCTTGTAGAAACCTCTGTGGACATCAGGGAGTTTTGGTTGTAGATTGAGGGCAGGGGAAGCAGTAAGTGTATTCCCTGGCCCACAAATAATCATTAGAAATGGAATTCTGCCCTTTGCAGAAAATGAGGTTTTATCATCTGTGCCATGAACATTTCAGCCTACACCTTGCCATTAGTCTGATCAGTTGGCTCATATGCCTGGAGTAAGCCGAAGAAATAAGCACCGTGTTTGGATTTGAATAATTTACTTGATAGATCAGTTCAGTTCTCTTAATTGTCCATCCATTAATTTCTTGCTAATGTGGTTGATATCAGTGACTGATTTTCTGTGCTAAACAGGAAGCACTGCTTCTTCATTCTAGGATGCATTCCTTCCTACAACTGTCCTGCTGTTAGCTACCGGTAGCTGCCATTATATTATCTTTCATCTGGCCCAGAGCTGACAACAGATGGCCATCTCCAGGACTGCCATCAGTGTGACTTTATGAAGCATCCAGCTATGGTGTACTGAGAAGCTTCATGGCCAGTTCTGCATATCTGCCTCCCTTCCCCCAACCCCGCTGCTGGCCCCATCGCTCCATCCCCATGAATAAGCTCCTCATTCCTGGCTCCACTTCGTCCTGCAGTTTCCCACTGAGTGATGGTGCATCACTGAGAGTTTGCCACTGGAGGTCTGCCCCCTCTTCCCTCCGTAGCACTGACAGAGGGTTGTTATTGCCCCGGTATAGCCCATCGTTCTCACCTCTCCATGGTTTCAATGTTCCAAAGTATTGGTAGAGAGGCTCGGTAGGAGCAAATCTGCTACCTCTTAAGATCAGTAGTGTGAATCCTGCCTTCTTCCATCACAGAGTTTAGCTTAGTAGCCCCACATGTTCCTCAGGCTCCAGGGGTTTGGAGAGAGGGAGGATGTTCTTTTTTATGCAGGGTTGTTTTTTTTTTTTTAAATATTCCACAAGACATGCTGCCAAACTAAAACTGAGTAGATCATGTGTGAAGGGAACTAAAATATCAATTAGAGACCCAAAGTGGAGAAAAGTATAAAATTCGCAAGCATTCTGATTCCATTGATGCATTTGATCATTTGGAAAAACTATTTCAACTAGATGGCCGCTGTGCATTTTGGACTCTTGACAAGAGTTTTCTAAAGCAAGGTACCTCTAGAGCCGAACCCATATTTTAAGAGAAATTCACATTTGTATCCTTTATTGTGATATTTGCAGCAAGTCTACAGCTAGTAACAGTCTCTGCCCTCCAGCTATAAAGGAGTAAGGCTCCATTGTTGGTGAGAGAACAGCATTCTGTGTGAAAGGCTGAGATGTGGTAGGCAAGATGAATAGTGCTTAAAAGCAGTGCTTGCGGAGCTGTCATTTAGAACAGGAACACTGAGGATTTAAACGAAAGTGAAAGACATGGTAAATGAATCCTTTAAAATCGGTCAAATTTTCAGCTGCCTAAAATAACAAGTTTTCTCCATTGATAGATTCATTGAGTAGGAGGAAAGTTGGGAGGGGATGAATTCCCCTAGGGAGGAGGTGCAGATAGTTTGTGAAAACAAGGTGTGGTCAGTGATTCATAAAGAGACATATCCAGGAAACTCCAGTAAACAGCAATCTTGGCTCAGAAATGGTGACTTTCCTTCTTTTTTTTTTTTCTTTCTCTTTCCCTTTTTTTTTTTTTTTAAAGAAAAGAAAAGAAAAGAAAAAATGAGCATCATTAAATTGCTCCATTCCACACATTAGTCAAAAAGACTCAGATGCAGATGGCTACACAACTGGAGCTGTTCAATACAAAACCCCAACCAGGAGGAACAGCTTTTAGGTTTAGCTTTTCTACCTGTTACTGGAGTCAGGTTCATTATGCTTTGATCAAACTGAAGCTGAAACACGATTTTGGGTGGAAAAAAAAGAGCGGATATTTGCAGGCTCTCGCGATTTTTTTTTTTTTAAAGTTGAGCTTCCTTTGTGCTCAAAGCTGAAATTGAGTGTCCTCCACCCTGTTAACAAGGGGAGAAGGAGATGATTCAGTTCTCATGAGCCAATACTGCTGAGTTACACACATTTCTACACGCAGCTTTACTTGTTTATCTGAATTGTTGCAGTCTCATTTTGCAGTGCAGTCGCCAGACACAGGCACTGATCATGAGTGTATAAATCTATTTAGGGACACTCTGTGTCAGTGAATACTCTGCTTCCTCCCTGTACTCGGTATGTGTAGATATGTGCTACGTAATATAAAGAACCTGTGATATTGTTAAATATTAGTGGTGCGTTTTGCTTTGCTTTGCGTTTGTAAAGGTGAAAGGTGATTGTGCAGGAAAATGGAACGGTATATTTGCTGTGAGACAAGCACTGAGAGCTCACTCCCATGCTCAGTTATAATTCATGACTGTACTGGTGGGAAGCCCTTATCCCTCTGTGGAGTTAATGCATCTCTACTGTATCCTGCTGAGAGCACCCTGTGTCCCCTCCCACCATCTGTGCATTCACTTGCGTACTTTCTCTCTCTCTCTTTACTCTGAGATCTCTTGGTGTTAAAACTGTCAGACTACGACTGCCTGGTAAAGATGGCTTTATGATGTGTATGAATGTTAAATTGTCATGTAAAGGTAGGAAAGGGATATGTTACCATTTGGTTTAAGCTCTTGTTAGAAAATGCTGATGAGCAAGTAGGAAGGTAGATTTGTTACTCCAAACAGCAAAAAGCTTTGAACACTGTCTAGAAATTGCCACAATGCTGGGAAGGAGTTATTGATGGCAAAGGCATCTTTGTTGCAGATCTGGAGATGGTTTACTGTTTCTTGGTACAGTGGATCTCTGTTTCTCCAGGTCGAGATCTGAACCAATGGCATTGTAAATTGACTAATATTTATTTACCCATCAGCTGGCTTATCTGACAACTATTTTATTTGCTACAAATTGATCCCCTCTTCTAACTGAAAAGCTCTCTTGTAGGCTGCAGGTTAATTGCTTCTATGCTACCTGAGACTTGAAATTCATGTGCCCAAGTGCTATAAGCTAGCACAATCTTACTTAAATAGGTACCGCACAAAGATTTTTTATCATTATTATTATTGCTGTAAGGCACTGTCAGAAGACCAGTGAGACTATGTAGCTTCAAAAGAACTGAACTCAGTTCACAGAGGTTTGAGATGATGCTTTATCAACCTGGCACCTTACTGCAATAATAGACTTGGAATACGGTTAAAAGTCCATGTACTTGACTGTCACAGCAATATTAATTTGCAGTGTTTCACTGAATGTAATCTTATGTAGCCTGTTGTTTATATTCCTTTAAAACTTGTAAATCAAATCCAGACCTGGAATACCAGTGTACGAACTTAACAGATGTGCTGCCATAAGGGACCTGCTAGGTTATAAACTGCAGAAATGATCTTTTTCTATTTCAGATTCCAGGCTTATTCCAGGGAGATTTAGGAACCACAGAAGTAAGGTGGAAGGTCGCGCGTTAGGACGGTAGCACCCAACCAGTGCTTGCCGTTGGGTGTAATTGTAAAGAAATCCACCTCTAATCATTTTATTATTCAGTTACAGCATCCTGCTGAAGCTCCTGAGCAAAAGTAGGGCAAGAATGACTTCAGTAGCTGTGTCCAGGTTTTCTTACGTGAAAGATCACTTTGAGATGACACAGCTGAGTAGTCAGGCTGAAATCCTAGTTGGTATTTTATTAATTTTGCACCAAGATAAATCCTGAAACTCTGACAAACTCCATGACAGGTGAAATTCCTTCTTGCAGAATCTGCTCAGCAAGAGGCTGCTCATTTCGTTCTGTTCGGAGGCAGGCAACAGGAGGGCAGCTTTATAATCAGCCCTCAAAGGAGCCCCGGCCGCCCCAGAGCCTTGGACTGATTGAATAACTCCTGGGCCTCTTCCCCTAGGCCTCCATCAGCAGGGGTCCTGTGGAAAGCAATCTCCCGCAGACTGGCACTGAAGTGAGCTTTAAACTACTATTTTCTGCTCTCCAGAGGAGCCTGGAGTACTAAAAGATAGATGGACTGCAGATATTTTATGAGAAACTGTCAGAAGAAGAGCAGAGTAAATGTTTTTTTTCCTCTTTCTTTGAGTCACACGCTGCATCACTGTAGATTTTTTTTTTTTCCCCAGAATCATTTATACTGGAAGTTTGAAATTTATTGTTTAACCTTAATTTCTACGCCCCTTCTTTTTATTTTTATTTTTTACCTTCCCTCTTCTTTTTTTCTTTTCTTCTTTTTTTTTTTTTTTTCTTAAATATTCACTCGGAGGCCCTTTGCTTAACCACAGTTGCAGAAAATCAGTACCATTTGCACTGAAATATTTATAATGACAGAATGAAAAATTGGATTCATTTTCTGGCCTGTAGCCGAACAGTCTGCAACTTTGCACAACATTGTTTAGCATCTCTCATTCCTGCCTTTCATTGGGGTCGTTTTCAGACACACACGCACACGCTGCCCGTGCTTCAGAAGAATGCTTAGCAAAACACAGAGCCATTTTTAATCTCAGCCTTGAGAAAACAACTTGTCTCTAACCTTGCCACCATTTGTGAGGGGAAGCAAAGGGGAGGGTCCCCGGGAAGCATGTAGAATCCCTCTTACAGAAGAGATTATAAAGGATGACATGTAGTAATCTGTCCACTCCAGCAAAGCGACGTATGGCTGGAATTCAGCAAGTTGCTTCGGTGCGTTGCAAGGGAGGCAGGGTGGGCTTAGCACCAGGCTGGGTAGCAGGATCTCTCCCGTAATCCTTGTTCTGCCACCAGTTCCCTCCATGGCCTTGAGAAACTCATTTGCCCACAAAGGAAGAGGTTGTCAAAAGCTCCCTTTCGTGTGCGAACACAGACTGCGCCTGTAAAAATGTCCTGTGCTTCTTTGCACCTCCAGAAAACGGGGGATGCTGGAACTGTACATATTTACTTCCCCCACAGCAATGGTATGAAGGTGAAGTGGTTGATGTTTGCAAAGTGCTTTGAAAATGAAAGTGCAGATCCTCAGGCTCCAATTTGCATCCCTTGCTGGTATAAAAGGTACCTTAGTCAGACAGCCACAGATTCCCTCAGTATGCAGCGATTCCTGTTTATTTTGCTAGCTGGTTCTGTATCACTCCCTTTTGGTCCTGACAAGCATGTCTCAGACTCTGATGAATTCCATGGATTTTTAATTGATATAATAATCCCATGGGGGCTATTATGAGTTGGCATGTTTGGGCAGCCTTCTGAATGCATTAATGTGCACTGGGGACTATGGTGGCCCACGACTTGAATGTTTAGACTGCATGGATTTTCAAAAATATGTGGTGGTTGTATAGGAATTAGTCTGAAAATGTAAACAATTTAACAGAGAGTGAAAAGTCTATGCAGATGTTGGACTGTTGTGCAGAAGTTAATAGAGAAATATATTTATATGAAAACCCTTAGAAATTATTCTCTGGTGAGTGCTGTAGACTGTCTTGACAACTGCATTAGTTTCTAGAAAAGCCCTGTGGCCAAAATCTTAATCCCTAATGCCTAAAAAGAGACACCCTGAGATCATAGTGGATCCCCTAAGGAAGTGGGTTGTGTGTGGAGACCGGATTCTGCAAAGTGTTGAGAATCTCCTGAAAATGCAGGTGCCAGAAATTACCCATCAAGATCCAAAAAAGTCATCTTGCTGACTTCACCGATATCTAATCTACAGCATAGCTCTGTTGGTCATAGCAAGTATCTGCGTACAGTGCTAAATTCTGATCTCTAGTCCACATTGCTCATCGGAGCACAAATTTTTTATTTATTTGGTTTCTTCTGTTAGAGCTTCAAAATGGGGGCTCTCGCTCAGCAGTCGTAGGAGCACAGCCCGAGTAGATGTGCCTACAAGCGCAGGAGGAAGGAACGGACACCTGCTGTAAGCTCAGTTAACACAAAGTTAACCACATTCGGTGGGTTGTGAGCAACGCATACATTTTATCATTCAAAAGTTTCTTACCAACTTGCAGATTTGCCTTTTTACCATGTTCCCAAGATAGTTTGACAGGTCAGCCTGAAGTGATGAGCGTTCTGACACAAACTGCATTGTGTCTTAGAAATTTTGCCTGCAGTTGTTTTACTGTAGTATTGCTTTGATTTGAAAAGGAACTTTCTACAAAGAGGTGTTTAGGATGTGAAGAAAAAATCCAATATTGTGCTGCACATATTGCAGAGATTTTCTGCTTAGCCCTTATTATTGCTTATTATTGCTTTCTGGTTCTCTTTATTTTCTTCACGTATGTAAATGAAGAACACTATACTTTCCTGTGATTTTTGACATTTACCAAGAAGAAAAATACTAGGCACAAGAAGGAATGTGAAAATTTTGCATATTTGATTGCAAAGATTACATTTTTTTTTAAACTGACATTTTGAAAGCTGACTGCCCTGACAATTTAATGACATTTTAAGGGAAGATAGCCCCAGAGGAGGCTCTTTAAAAACCAGAGTTATTTCTCTGGTCGAGCTGACCAGAACACAAATATACAGGCGTGTAAAATGCCTTAAGATGATGAAAAGATTTGTGGGGACAATAGGCTGTAGACCACAGTGAAGTGACAGTACAGATCTAGTGGGATGGTGCAAAACTGTTACTGAACATCAGGGACTGCAAGAGTAGCCCCCAAACAAATGTTCTATCTCAGTGTTGAAGACCGTACCGTTCTGGGAAAGCTGCTTTCTCTGCGGGTCTGAACCATTGTGTTGGTTTTGTTTTTCTGTTTGCTAAAGTTATTAGTTTATAAATTTTGCCAAGGTAAAGTAACTGTGAGAGCTATAAATTAGAATAAGTGCCACTTCTGTGTGGCAAGTTCCTTTGAGGGCTGATTAGAAAGCAGGTCTCCTGTTGCCTGCCCCTTTCTGCATGGCACTATTGCTGTGGGTACTTGTTTACAGCTTACCTTTGAATTTCTATAAGTGTGCACTGCGCTATGATGAATCAACCTCCGATAGTGAAGATCCTACTTTTTTTTTCCTGGGATCAAGCTAATACTTCACTTTAAGGAGTTGTTTTAATTAGGTGGGTTTTATTTTAATGAATTAAAATTAACTTGGAGTAGCAAATTATATAAGACTGCGAGGGTTACAGATTAGCCTCACCATAGCTACAGCACATCTTTTTGTAAAGGAATTAAAGTTCTGTATTTCAGACACCTTGGCACGAAGCATAGACAGCAAATGAGTGTAAGTGTTGTCTCCAGTTATTTTCCTCCTAAATGTGATTCTTTTGACTCAGTTGGAAGATTGCCACACTAAAAACCAGTCCTGACGGGCAACAAGGGGTGAAAGTGGCAACTGCATGAGGTTGGATCCCCTAGCAGGAGATAGCCGAGGAGACAGGAGTTAGTTCCATGGCATCGAAACCCAAACCCAGAGGTGAGAGGAGGCATTTCTTTGACTGTCAGTGCGGGGTCAAGGCAGGATCTAATGACATGTCTGACTTGCAACGTGTCACTGGCCAGCTGTGTGACAAGAAACAGAATGACCAACCTCTAAGAATGACATTTGGTAGGGGGATACTTCTTCCCTTACAGGGAGGAAGGCAAAAGGCATAAAAGGATTCTTCTTTGTGTAGTACTTCTTGTTTGGGAGGGAAGTATTAAAAAGTAGGAGCTGGACTTCACTGTCTTCACCCTTTTACAGGTTCTGAAAACAGGAGAAAGTGAGAGTAAAACTCCTGCCATTTAGTTGTGGTCACATTTCGCACTTCTTTTGCACAGATACATATGACAACAAAACAGAAGACAATAGAGAATCTGGACTTTGGCATTTTACAACCGACATTCACAATGGCAAACATAACATTTTATTGTTCTGGTACCGCCTGTCAGTAAACACTCCAGATTTATTGATTTACAGTGTGAGTCTTTACAAAATTTAGAGAAGTAGTGACTTTGTTATAAAGAGCAAAATAGCATTCTCATCTCTTAAAGTCTCCTTTACAACATGGAGTTTCTCAGACTGAAAAGCAGGGAACTCAGATAAGATTGATCTAAGAACAAAACTTTTCAAATCTGGTTCTTAACTGTCTAATAGTTTACCAGCTATGAAGGGATAAAAACTGTCCTGACTTTCTTTTCCAACAAGTAGATTTGTAATTCACGCATACACCAAACCTGCCACATAAGCACTCTCGCACTTCCCACTATTCCTTGTTTGAAGAGCAGTAGGAATAAGACTGTAAGATGTCCAAGAGCGACTGGCACAGTAGCCAGTTGAGAATGAAGTCAGAGAGCAAAAGCTGTGGGGGCGTTTGCTCATCAGCTCAGAAATCTTTGGTCTTTATCATCAAATCTGCTCAGTCTAACTTTCCTTGCAAACTATCTTGAAGGACAAAAAGATGCACCAATGTGCAACAGAGTCTGGGGTATTTAGAAAAGAAGGAGAGCTAGCAGAACTAGTTGTTCCTTCTTTTTTTTTTTCTTCTTACACATTTTGAAATGGATATACCATGGACAAGGAGACATGTTTTCACTTGTGTTCCTGATTTCAAGTTCCAAAATACACACCGTATGTTCTCTTAACTGGGTGTATGTTTGCTTACTGGCTGGATAACTAACACATGTGATTTCCATGTACAAAAGCCAGGTTTGGTGATTTGAAAAGTGGGCTGATTGAGGGCTTGCTTTTAGCTGAGTTAATCGTGGGCTAATCCATAACCTGCAGGATGCTGACTGCTGTTGTATAAGGCCCCACACATCAGCTGAGACTGAGTGGGGAATCCAGATTTGTGGCTGTCCCTTTGTCACCTGGTAAGCACACGTATTGGGTTTGGCTGAGATGGAGCTAGTGTTCCCCATAGCAGATCTTACCGTGCTGTGAGATTGTTGATAAGGCATCACTTAACCCACCACAGCACAATACCCAGCCTAATGTCACAAGGTAGGGAGGTGAGACTGGCAGTCAATGCAACTGTGGGACGCATCTGTTCGTCTAATAAAAGTGCAGAGAAGTTACTGTGCTTTTCTTTCAGTTTATATCAAGAAACTTGTAATTTCACTTATAGCTTTATTCAAAGGAATTCTTGTACATGCACCTGTGGAAAACTGGGGGAAGGATCATTGTTTTAAAGGCTGCCCTTTGCATATAAATCACAGCTCTGTGTGCTTCCCTATTTTAATTGGGTAACCTTTGAATCCAATGGACAGGAGCTTAAATTCTGGGGCTACTGGTTGGTTTAAGATTTGAAATCAATTAATGATCTAGCAGTTACTCTACTTTAAATCAAACAACCCAGAATGGAAATCTG
>WEIS01006706.1:0-23858 GCA_013389965.1 Todus mexicanus | reverse complement strand
CCCAGCGTCTCCTTCAGAAAAATTCTGCCTACCCTCCTGATGAAATTTGGCTGCAGGTTATACAGTGCATACACCTACAGATACACACAATCCATGGAAGGCATAAGGTAACCTACTGGTACGCTGCACTCGCAGCAGGTATGACTTCAGCAGGTCTCTTATCCCTGTGGCAACCACTAGCAAACGCTTCAAGGAATCGCTGGGACAGTATTTAACAGCGTTGCCTTCATATGGAATGTGTTCACTGGAGATAAAGAGGAGGGAGCAAATCGCTACTGCTTTGCAAAAAGAGTGTGTCACCTCCAGGTTTGAGTATTTCTGCCCCAGGGAAGCAGGCAATGTGAATGGTATTTAAATGTTACTGGGGAAGGGGTAGGGGAAAGGTCAGTAGAACGAACAGGTGAGAGTGAATTTCCCTCTTATGACACACCATGGCCAGCAAGGTTAGTGGCAGTGTATGTCAACTGCCTAATTTGGAAGGATCACTGCCATTCTGTTGCTGCCGCAGCATTTATATGAGTGCTTGGATCATCTGATTCAAGCGCAATCAGCCAAGCCAGTGTAGCCCGACGAAATGCACAGTGTAAGTGTTCCTGGCTAGTTTCATTTGAAGCAGCCAAGGCAGAGCTCACACAAACATCTCCCCAGCAGAGCCACAGGAAAGGGACAGCAACAAGCAGTTAGTAAGTAGGGACGGCTTAAGTCAGAGCTGTATGCAACACGAACATCTGGGGTTTGGTCATTTGTCAGTACAGTCAGTGTTTGTCAACGTGGTCAATGAGGTCATTTGTCAAAGCAAAGCTCTGCTGAGTTCCCAGATGCCTTGTTCTTTCATGCAAACTTCCCTAACATAAGTGTGGGAATAAAAATAATGCTCTTGTCATCACAATAATAAATTCATTAAAGGTTAGAGTAAAATCCAAAACAATTACAAGGAAGCATTTACCTCTCTGCAGACAGCATCCCTCTGTTACTTTCGCCAGCAATTTGGAAAACTAATTAAAATAATGGATTATTTTACTCAATGTTTTAAACTAATCAGTAATGATAATATGCTATGCATTTGCTCTTTCCTATAAACAGTATTTTTAAAAGCTTTCCTAAATTGACACTTTAAAGTAAAAATTTTTTTTTGCTCTTTTTAATTATTTCTAATCCAGTAAATAATAAAGCTCAGCTTGCTAATATTTGTATGAGCATGAGAAAGCACAGGTCATTTGGCCTGGATAGCTGAGGAAGTTTAATTGCCCACACTATCTTTTTCCACCAGTTTGATCAAATTTGACTTAGATAGCAGTGACTAAACAGTGTTAGCATTACAGAGTGGCTCAACTCCTTTTCTCCAGGAGACATGCTAAACTATGATCCTATGATACTGATGTACAAATGCAGGTTCATCGACCGATACAGAATCCCATTAACTTAAATGGGGCTTTACGCAGGCATCTGCCCTACCTGCAAGAATAAAGAACTTTACGATTGGCACCCAGTTCCTGAACAACAGGAGTTGGCATCTCATAACCTACTCCCTCCTCTGTGCTCCAGCCCCATACTGCCGCACTGGTAACAGTTTAAGAAAACTTAGGAGAAATATAGACGCAAGAATTCACTTTTAATCCATAGACTGACTCTTCACTACTGTGACTGAAGTACACTTCCAGTAAACACAAACACATTTATAATGAGGCTCTGTTCTGTGGATAAATATTGGGACTAGATCCCCAGAAAGGCAACTTTTCACAAAGCTTAGATACCAAATATGTAATGTTTTAAATTGGTTGCCCTTTCAAAAGGATTGAGCACCTTTCAGATGTCTCCAGGTGAGCTTTCCAAAGCAGAAGCCCACTAACCTAACAGTCAGGCTTCAATACCTTGCCTCAGGGTACTTTTCACAAACAATACATGTACGCTCTGCTCATAACATCCATCTCTTCCACTCGCCTGAGAACTAAAACCCAAATAAGGGAAAGAGATCCTCAGTCTAGCTGTAAATTATGAATAGTTTTTCAGTGAAAAGAACTTTGAAGCTTAAATAACAGAGCAGTGAAAGTCTAGGAAACTTGGACAAGGACAGTTCTAATTTAGTACTACTCCAAAAACTCAGTTAAAACATTTAAACATCTTTCTTTACTCTAACTACAATCTTCAATGGACTGAAAGTGGCTCTGGGGAATCAGCAAAGCGTTCTGCAAGATCTGAAGAAGATTTGGCGGGATGAGGCTTGCGGGGGGAGTGCACTATCACACTTCAAAGAGTTTCCTTCGATATCACTATTTCAGATGAAGATTTACAAAATGTTTATTATTTATACATCTAGTTATTTAAACAAGTGTAATGCATTGCTCAGATGAGAACAAAAAGAGTTTGAAAACTAAATTTTTATGCTGTTAAAAAAAAAGCGCCTGTTGGACTGAAATTTCCTTTGACAGTCCTTTCTCTTTTTAAAGTGATTTCTTTGTTTTTCAAACCAAAGACAAATATAACATCGAGTTCTCACCTCTCTATTGAGGTTCAAAGGATTTTCCCCCCCTTCATTTTAGTATTATTTTGTATGGTAAGTATCTTACCAAGAGAAGGCTGTGTTTCTTTGAATTTCAATGAAAAATAAGATAGAAGTAAGAAGCCAGAAGCAAGCAATACACACTGAGAGTGCTACTTTCTACACTTCTGATACAGCTACTCTAAAAAGTCTACTAAAAGAACACAAACAACAATTAAAAAGATGCAAAACCCCCACACTGATATAACTGTGCTTTTAAATTATGTCACATAATTAAAAGATAGTTTCAGAAAGCAGGAAAATACTTTCTAAAGCCAGGGTACCTGGGGGCATTCAGTGGCCATGGCTGTTACCTGTGGGAAGAAGGATGGCACAAAAATTCTAGGAAACTTGTTTTTGTTTAAGTTTCTGTGCAGTACAAAAATTCAAGAAGTCCTTTAAGCATATGATTAACTTTAAAAACATTCTTAAATTCTACTTACAGTTATATGACTCCAGTATGCGCTTGATGCTCTCCTGAGATGGTTTTTAAGTCTGCAGCAACCTATAACTGTCTTCATCATTTCGAGGCCTCATTCTGTGCCTCCAAATCATTTCTGCTTCCTTGGTATCACAGATTTACTGTGAAAGAAGTATCCTTCAAATTGAAGAGGCTAACCTTTTAGAAAAACCTGATCTGCCAGGTGAGACAGATTTTTTTTAAAAACAGTTAGCAAGCATCTCTCTGGTGTCCTCTGGGCCTTTGAGGACAGGTCCTTTCAAGAGAAGTGCAGTGCAGGAAAGCTCTTTACATCTTTACTCTCAGTCCACCAGTTATCCACACTCTCCTGTGCAACCAGAGCTTTTGCCTAGTGCCCCTAGGTCTTTTGGGAGCATTTCTTTCTGTTAACAGCCACCTGGATGAACCCAGTATCACTCTCGCCGTCCTCACTGGTTAGGAGAGCATTCCCTCAGCTGATCTGGATCAACCCAGCGAGGTACTGTGCTGGTTTGCCCCAATGTGCTTCACCTGCTGCAGGCACCCAGGCCAGGCCATATGTCCCGCATTACAGCCTCAAAACTGTATGTGAGCAAACCTGCAGGTAGGGGTTTTTCAGTAGCTTCCAGGCCAGTGTGGGAAATGGGTGTAGAGCAGTTTTCTATGCAATCTTTGACTGTGAAGGTGAGTTCCTGCAGCTCACCTAAAAGGCAGTGGCAAATAATGAGCTTTGTAGTGGCATGTTGCATATATTAGCATAACTTCAGTAGAATCAGAGGCCGTTGATTGATTTTATGGCTATATGAATGTTGTCAGATAGACTAAAATACATGGCAGGCCAGAAGTGAGTTAATGTGCCAATAAGACATAGAGCCTTTGCCAGTGGGGAAAAAAGCTCTGAATTCCCTATGGCGGTAACCAGGTGAAGCAAAGGTATGGCTGGCTACCTACTGCTACGCTCACATGACTTGTACAACTCTTGCAGCTCATGAGAAACTCCTATAAAAACGGAGGTACCATGGCAGCGCTTAGTTCTACTGCGGGTGTTGTAATGTTCATTTGCCTTTTCTTTGCTTGAAGTAACACTTACCATCGTTTAGGGAGTACCAATGGCAGGGGCTTTAGTAAGCTTCTCCAGCACGCTCTTTTATCTCCTTCTGTTATTCCTACGCCTGCTGAGAGCTGGTCAACACACTTCTCTCAATTGGGGACTGAACTTCCACTGCAACTGAAGTTTTGCAAAAAGTTACTGCTTTCGAATGTATTTTTATCACGGGAAACATTTGGAGCAGATCAGCTGAATTTATTGTTTTGATCATGTTTAATACCTTTGAAATCTTTCATTTTGACAATGATGTATGTTTTTCTGGTTAATTTCTCATCTTTTTGTATTGTATTAAATATCAATTAGTGTTGTGATATAGACAAGTTAGTTATTACTATTCAATGTGAGGCTCAGCAAGACTCTGAGCAACCTGCTCTAGTTGAGGATGTCCCTGCTCACTGCAGAGGGGTTGGGCTAGATGACCTTTGGAGGTCCTTTCCAAACCAAACCGTTCTATGATTCTATTCAGCACTGAAGCAATGTACTTTCACTTGTAAGTGTTTTAAATTGACAAACTACCTTGCAACCTGTGTCTTAACAAAACCTCCTACCTTTACACAAGGCTTGCTTCAACATTTGAAAATACTCTCTGGAATGTGGGAAATAAAGTTAGAATCATCAAAATCTCACTTCAAGTTATAAAAATACCAGTTATTGAAATTTCTGTACTGGAAACTCAGTGTGGTTATTTTTGCTTGCTGTTGCTCTGCCTTCGTTTGATTGATTCAGCCTCTCTTACTTCATGACAAATTAATAAAATACAGAAGTTCTCTTAACGTGAAGGACGCGTTACCGGATTCAAAGTCCAAACAACCCACAACTTCAATGTTGATGCCACTTGTAAGAACAGTTTAAATTAACACATATAACATAACAACAGAAGTAGCGCTCTAAGAGCAAACATAGCCATAGTTATTAGCAGCTGCTGAGCCACAGACCAGCTTGTACCCCGTAGCCCTTGAAACTGCTGTCAACTCTCCTCCAGGAGGAAGAGTTAGGGAGAGGCCCAGAGCTTCGCAAACCTTTTAACGCCTTGCAAAGAGCATTACAAGGCAGGCCAGTCTGTACAGAGCCTTGTGGCTGAGAGCGAACATCCAGGCAGAACTTCGATGTGAGGTGTGAAGAGTGCTCCATACCAGCTCATGATCTCTCCAATAAAGTTGCTGCAGGAGAAGTTCAGCTGGAAAGCAGTTAGTCTGCTTTTTCATCTGCTCTTAGATCTAAGAGTCTTATAGAGACCTTTGTGTTTTTTAGCAAGTTTTTCTCTATTTACTTAGAAAATTTCTATCATTTTATCTGTGGTGTATTGCTGTGACTATGTTGTTTTCCTAGTAAAAAAAATAAAACTGTGCTTGATATCCTTGCCTGCAGCTATCAGATGCCTTGAACCACAGAAATATTAAAATACTGTGAGGCTTTGTTACTACACAGTTAAAGGGTGAATGAGTTGGTTTTTTTGTTTGACTATTTTCAAACCATCACTGAAATTCCAAAAAGATTCTTAAAAAAAAATGTCAAGACACACTAATATCATGCATTTTTAACTTTGACTTATCTACAGCTGATAATGCTGATACCAGCTTTAGTAAACACCACTGCCTACAAACTAATTAGAAAATGGAAATTCATGCTTAGATGATTGTTCTGCTTGCATTCTTCATGATTTAGTGTAGTAAAATCATTGTTCGATCCTGAGTGTTGCATAATAAACACTATCAGTTACTTTTTCTTCACCGGCCAAAGAATTTTGGAACAGATAATATTTTTTCAGCTTTCGATTCCATGAAAATGAAGGTGTGTTTATGTAATATATCACCATGCCACTGAGAGGGTCTTAAAATATTACATATTACCAGATACTTATAAACATGAGGTGAGGATTGCAATTTTTAATAGCTTAAGGATGATAAAGTGGGTCTTTCAGTGTATGACTACTACTCATATTTCTTTCAATACAAGCTAAAATAATTTATTTTATTTATTTTTTTTTAAATTAGGACAAGCTGATCTCGTATGTGGTCAGCTTTGATATAGTGTGTTAATTGCTGGGTTATCAGACTGATGACAAAAGCCCTGGTCATAAAAAGAGCTCTCATATAAAAACAACCTCGTGAATGGGAAAAAAAATTACTTCAAAGATATACACAGTCATTTTCACCTGCCCCTCCATTTTGAGTGCGTCAAACAAATTATCTTGATCCTGTTCACAGTGGGGGGAAAAAATAAGATTGACTTTTCAGGAGAATCACCAACATTAGCCGTCTGATGATGTTAGATTTAAAAGGTGGATAAAGATTGCATGATACTTGCAGGCTGGGAAGCTCGGTGGCACGTTGCGGGTGGGTGTGTGGGTGCTGGTAGAGCCCCACANGCTGTATTTTTCTGTGTATCCTTGTCATCTCCCACCACACCGCTTTCAGTCCTAAGGCAAAAAATTGTTGCTGAGGGAGAGAAAGTATCAAATTCATATAAATTAGGGGGTTACGGGCTTCCTTCCGTGCCTGCTCAGTGACAGCACTGTTGCACAAAACTGTATGCGTAGCCTTTGGGTGCTGCAATGTCTCGGTGGTGGATGGATCAATGGATCACCTGCTGGCTGCTCCCCTGCCCGAGGCAGAAGGGAAATGAGCAGCGCTTCTGTTCTTGTAGCAGAAGGTATAGTTTCACAAATAGCAGTTCCAGACATTACAAACCATGTGCAATCAGCATATTTTATAGTGCCCTTTCGGCATGGGTTTGATGCTCTAGCACCACATCCACTGCTTGTACCCAGGGCAAGAAGCTCTGGTACACTTTGCGTGGTCAGGCTGAAGGTCCAGTGCAAATTTGCTCTCTTACACTAGGTTTTGGGATGCTCTGGGAGGTAAATCAGATCAGCCTGGAGAGCTTGCAGCCAGTAACAAATCATTGTTTGTAGTGCAATGGGCAAATAGCTCTGTGAGTGTATGGTCGTAGCAGCTGTCAAAATGTTCTGGGTAGTAAAACAAGCAAACCAAACACCCAAATGCATTAAGCGCTTAACCCACTTTGCCTGGACTAGGTTAGAAACAGCACAGCTAGCAGTAGGGCTGTGTTTGCAGGGAGGTGAGAACTTCTACGAAGCACAGACGAGGAATGGTAACCTCCTTGGATAAGGTCACAGCTAGAAGAAGGTACCTAGCTTCACCTGAAGATAAAATAAGCTAATGAAATTAGCTTAAGAATTTCCTGATTAAGAGAAGGTATACGATCTGTACATACACATCAAATATTGGAACAAAATGTATCTCAGCTGATGGTCCACTAGTCAATGTTTTGGTTCTGTGAGTTGCCTTTCCTAGACGAGACAAGCATGTTGTGGAAGGTTGGCATATGCTAGGCTGATAAATATCCATGAGCCACTCAAGCTGCAGAATGAGCTGTCGCTGAGCTGATGTTATGGAGGCCATAATGTTATTTTCAAAGGCTATGCTGGTCATGTGCTTTTAAATGGGCAGTTTTATGGATATTTAAAGAAAACTCTCTTTACTCAAAAGGCCCTACATAATAGAAGAGCTAAGGAAGTTATAGTTGCTCACTGGAAAGGTTGGTTATTTATGCTTACTGTAAGTAACATGTCTGTCTTTTGAAGAGGTGTAGAAATGTCAAATATATAACCTGAAACCTCTCTCTCTTTTTTACCTCTCCTTGACATCTCTCAACCACCTCCACACTGTTAGGGCTGGGAGCTCGCTGTGGTCATGCTTTCTGCAAGATAAGAACTTTCAGGAGGTGCTGCTGTCTCCCTCTGTATACTAACAGGTATCAAGAGTAGGCAAAATCCAGGCTTATTTAAAAAAAGCAGGACACTATTTGGTACTCGTGTATAGGGGAAAGTGAGGAAACAACATGAGAGGCTTAGGGAGTAACTATTGGGAAAGAAAAAAAAATGACCAAAAGAGAAGAACAACTTCTCCTGTGCTACTCTGTTACAATATATGCCAGTGAAACATGTATGACTTTCTAAAATGGATGGAAATGCAGTGAAATTCACATTTTTCTTTAGGTGGCAGGATATTGATGAAAAGTAACTTGTTACAAGTCTGTTTTCCCTAACTGCATCTAAAATGTATAGTACTTGCTCTGCTGACGAAGCCTCGTGCTTAAATCTCAGTATTTCTCAGTCACTGTGTTTCAGCTGTACAGAGCTTCATCTTATTATATAAAAAAAGTAGAACCTTTTATAAGGAGTCCATTGTAAACTTTAGAGGTAGTGATAGATGCAGCAGAACATTGTTTCTCTTCAAATTCTCATAGAGGAAAGGAGATTTAATAGCTGACGTTCCAGCCTTGTGTTATAATTTGACAGTAAAACATGTACTAGATTTAGTTATTTTTCTTTGTTCTTCTCACTTGCAGATGTA
Organism: Todus mexicanus; assembly: GCA_013389965.1. Lineage (NCBI taxonomy): Eukaryota > Metazoa > Chordata > Aves > Coraciiformes > Todidae > Todus > Todus mexicanus. The sequence continues at coordinate 15,393 of WEIS01006706.1, read as the reverse complement.
TTTGTAGAACTGATAGGCAAATTGCTACATGTCAAGTAGAATTGTATTTGGGAACATTGTAAGCTCCTTCTAGCATGTGTCTAGCAGTTTTCCATGTTAGATAATCATATATCTTTCTCCTGGCATGATAATAAATAAACTTGCCTTTTAAAAATACTCCATAGTAGAGTAAAAGTCAGAATGTTCGTCCTTCAGGAGTCTCTTTACAGACCTGGATAAACATTGCAGATGCCTGAGCCATTAGGGATTTGCTCTGCTAGCTAGGCAATTTCACCCCATCACCTTTTCAATGTAAATAACTATCCTTAATTAATGGAAATGCAATATATACTAAGTAATGACAGACCAAGTAAATTAACCAATGCAGGGTAAGATGTTGTAGTTCTGCTGAAGGCATGAGATGAGGATCTTGCTCTTCTATCTCATCAGTTTAGGCCAGTTAAAAACAATGTGAAGTATAAAGCTACAGTTTTTTACACTGTACAACAGCATTGACAGGAAATGCATTCTCTAGACTTTTGTTAGAATAAGTAATTGGAAGCACAAATCAAGTCATTTAGGCATGTGAATCGCTGGATTTGGTATGCAGGCCAGAGCAGCTGTCTCCTGTACCTGCAGCAACTGACAATCACAGAAAAGAAGGCCAGACTTTGAAAACCGTTTTCTGACAGTGCACAAATAAACAGTTGGGGGTGAATTTAACAATGAAGACAACATTAATCCCTCCCCATTCCTGCTGTCTGGGGGATTTGAAAGGTAAATGTAATTAAGTAAAAATTAAATTTACCAGTCTGCGTGTGGAGGGTCTTCTTTGCCTCCTCTTCCCTTGCTCCCCCTGCTACTTAAAATCTCTTTTTACTTCTTTTTTCTTTATATCAACCACCAATGAAATGTCAAATTCCCCTAGCTTGGTCTAATTATTAATTTCTTTGGAATGACCCAAATGTAAAAATAGAGCAATGCAGCAGGGACGTAGGATGCTTTTCTTTCAGTTCTGTCTTCGTATTCTGTCTCCCTTTCTCCAAATGGCCATGTCTTTTCTCCCTTGCTTCCCTTAGTTCTTCCCTCTCTCCTTTCTTCAGACTCAATAATCCTTAAAAAAAAAAAAAAAATCATTGCGAGGGATGGAGGAAAAGGAATTGGCATGGGAAGTGCAAGATTTCATAATCAGAAAACAGAAGTGGGGAGCACCCAGAAATTTCACAAATTATTCTGAGGAAAATTAAATTTTCAGGTGGTATGGGGCCACGTTCTAGATCTTCCTAATTTCACTCTGCTATAAGAGTGCTGCCTCCCTTTTTAGTTTGTTGTTGCTTTTGCTTCCATTTTCTCCTGCCTGTCTCTACATGCAGTTATTTGTTCATGACTTGGAAAATAAGCTCTTTACAGCAGGGACTGCTTTGTGGTGTGCGAGTTTGATTTCCACATATTTGATATTACCAGGTCAATGGTGATAAAAATAGAAGTAATCATCCCCGCTGGAGAACTCTCGTCTCAAAATTTGAGACTGTGCTCCTGTTTAAAACAGAAAAGACTGACTTCTGTGAGAGTGACAGTGTTATTACAGTGTTTGGACATTAGGTATTTATTATTCCTTAGGTACACCACTACTACTGCTTGCGGAGTAAGGGACCTACACGCAGCTTCATGAAAGGGTGAATTAGCTGTGTGCTATCTCGGTTCAGTTTTCACCTTCCAGTTCAGTTTCAAGTTAGCTTGGGCATCTGCAGAACTCCTCTTGTAAAGGGGGGAACAGAGGAGGACAGTGATTTTTTTCTTTGCTACTAAATAACACTGAACAGCAGCTTCAGAATGAAACATAATGATAGGGTTAAAATACTGGTTGAGATGAACCTGCAATGGCTGGATCGTTTTTTTGGATGGAAGTGATTCTTCAGTGAGATTCAGAGACTCCACTTATCTCTCTCTTTGCTGTTCTTTCAGTCTATAAGTAATTAGTTGCTTGGGCCTGCCAAAGAAACAGGTAGATTACTGAGATATATATATATATGTTAGTAAAACATTTGTCTTTAGTTATTGCCTAACTGGCTGCTTCACCCTAAATAACTCATTTCAGTTTTAGAGTTTCAAACGGTGCACCTTGGTTTTGATACTAGTCTGAGCATCACTACAGAGTATCTGTGATCACATCAGCACAAAAATGTAGATCTTTTTTAAACAACTGAAACCCAAAATACCTCTTGTAGGAACAATATGAACAGCAGCTCGAAGTTGTTCAGTTGTTCAGTCAGAATATGCTAAATTCACAAGCCTCATGATCAAGTTGTCTCTGAAGGCTTAGGAGAACACTGTGAGAGAGGCAAAATTATATGTACACAACAGAGGGAATAGGAGGTCTCATGCTTCACCTTTCTTCTGATGAATGTGCTGTAATAGTAACCAGTGATTTAGATCGTTTACTCCTCCTGTAACAGCATAAAATCATGTTCAGGCAGGATCTGTATTATTAACCTTTCCCTTCCAGTCTTCCAGTTCCCCAGATGGTTCTTGGCCCAACTGGAAAAGTGGCAGCAGTGTTACGTACATATGGACATTACGTGGCTGGCTGGCTGGCTGGCTAGCTGCGTGTTTTCTTCCCCCACCACGTTGTTTAACCAGGCTCGGAGCAGTCCTGAATCACATTAAAGTGCTGCCTCTGACAGCTCAGAGCGTTCTGCCACAGGTGAAGTTTCCCCCAGAGGACTCTGGGTCTGAATGCTGAAGAGGAAAGAGAATAGATGTCCTTTCTTGTCCTTGACAAGCGAGGGGTGAGTATTGCTCAGCAGAGGGTTTATTTAACAGCGTGCTTGTATCCATGGGGTAATATCAAGCAGTAAAATGTTAGTAAGAAATAAGTTTAGCAGGGGATACTACTTCCACACTGCCCAGCATTCAGCTGTAAAAATCATCCCTGAAATATGCCTCCTTCTGTGATGAAGAGTTACAAGTGGGTTATAATTCACCACGTATTTTGGAATGCAGTGATATGCAAGAGCAAGGCAGGCCACTGCAGCGGGTGGTGTGGGAGCAGGGAGACTTAATGAGTAAGAAAAAGCTAGAAGGAGAAATTACTTTTCATGACACTAGGGAGTCACGTTTCAAACTTGGCTTATAATTGTATGTACTTTACCTGTCTCTGAAATTCTCTTACGTATATTAATGTTATAGCAATCTATATGAACAAGGTGGGCAGTATGCCAAAGGGGGTTGTAATTTTCAAGTAGCTCCGTATTGTTATTGGAGAGGGGAGGAGGATATCCACTAACGGTGTAATTATGTGGCAATTCCAGGGAAATCGATTATTATTAGCTTTTTATGATCACACTAACAAAGTCAATGATCCAAGATGAAATAGCAAAAATTAGCGCCTGAACAATATTCAGCAACAAGATATCACCGGGTGAGAGTGGATGTGTCCGAAACCAGATAATTCCTGAAACTGAAATGGCCATCTCCCACCAATTATAACGATGGATGTGCTCTATTAAAGCCTGCTCCGCTTTAATGGGGGACTCCCAAGATGAGAGGCCACATAAGTATGCAATGACACATACAGTATCGAGAAGTGGGTGGGTGTTTATTCTAAATACCCACATCACTGGGGTATTTGCACCTTTAACCAACAGAGAGAATTACAGGTAGCGAATACAGATCCATGTCTTCAAGTTGGTTATTGCTTTAACAAAATCTTTTGTCACTTTTTCTAACATCCGTCCTCAGTCCCCCAAACGCAGCACAGAGACCGGATACCTGCATAGTCAGAACTATCATTTGCCAGCCGTGTCTTCCCCTTTGAGGCTCCGTGGTTTTATAAATAATAATTAAAAACACTTCTCTGTGATGCAAGAAGGCTTTTCTAAAAGGAGAGCAAATTGCTGCAATACAATAGCGTAATATTTTTGAAGGTCATAATAATAAAGTAGGGGAAAGAGAATAATCATTATTGCTCTTTCTTGTAATTAGTTTGCTTTCCGATATCCCACACTGCAACTAGAACATTATTCAAGAACACCCATCACAGTGCTTAACAAGATTTAATGTACATTTATTCTTAACATGTGGAACATATAAAGATTTTATACTGAATAAATGAAATTCATTAAGCCAGAGGAAAAGGAGGAATTTACATCAAGTTTTTTTCTTTTTTAACTACATTATCTTGAAATACAAATGCAGATTCTTGTCACTGAAAAATCTTTGAAGTTGTGTTTCTTCCTTTTATTTTTCCTGTATATATTTTTTCATCTGTAGACTGGTAACCCTTTTCTTAAATCAATCCATACGTAACCATTTCCACACCTTGATTTATAAAGCAAATTGTGATCGGCTGCTCTCCCGAAATAGAGCATGACTTTATACATACAGAAACTTGTACATTACCCTCAGTTGTTGGTTTTCTGTGTTGGGTTTTATCTTTTTTCTTTTTTTTTCTTTTTATTATTTTTTGGAGATATGGCCCAAATGAAAGAAAAAAATAATTCTACTATCACTTTGTAGATACCACATCATGAAAAAAAAAAACCTAAAAACTTTGTACTAAAAAAAAAAAATGAGGGTATGTTTAATGTACAACTTCTATATACATCACGGCCCTTAGGCAATAAAAAAATATTTTAAAAAATGATTAAAGGAACTGTGAAGAACTGTCATTGTGGAAGGTCAAAAAAACAGATGTAGACAAGACAGCTCTGGTGAGGAAGCAATTGATGTTTATCATCAGGTTTTGTTTAAAAATCGTTTAACTTGACTTTTTTTTGTTTTGTTTTGCTCCTAGCCTAATGTAACCATTTCTCCTGAGGAGAAACCAGTATCATTTCGTTTTTTGACTATTGACTGACACCCTCCTTGATCCCCTACACCTACATCACTAGAATCTTCTATTGCACAGAGCTTTGGGTGATGGTATACAAGGTTTTTTTTTTATTATTTTTTCCTTATTTGAAAAAATAAAACACACAGGAACTTGGTATGTTGGTTATTTTTCACCTTTTTGTTTCAAAGTGGTGAGATTTTTTTCCATCATACAATGGTTTGCCATAACATTTTTTTTTAAAAAGTCACTAGTTCGCTTCCCAAAAAATATGCAATACAAACATGGAAAAGAACATTGAAAAGGATAATCTATGGAAAAAAAAAAAGTGTGACCTTTGAATGTACTAGACAGCAACTTTGGTTAAAAAAAATAAAATAAAAAGATGTACTTATACACATAGACAGCAAATATTAATTTCATAACTGTTCAAATTAATAATTTCTTTAATTCCCAATTGGTAAATAGTGAATGGGGCAGAGGAGCAAAGATTCTTTTTTTTTCCTTCTTCCTACGTTGGATAAACAAGAACAGAAAACAGCCAGTTATATGTGACCCTCTAATCTCCACTCACACATGCTTGGCTTCTCACTTATGTCATAACTGCCCAATCTGAAAAAGTACATCACAGATGACAGATGCAACCAGAGAGTTCAGGACAGCAGATATTGAGATATCCAGCAAACGACCCTCGTGCAAAAGGAACTCTGAGCGGTTCTCGTCCACTCTAGCCATGGCCAGCAAGGCCTTGGCTGCCCTGCACATCATGTCTACGCTAGGCGGCTCCAGAGGTGGAGGCTGCATGTGCATGAGGTTATGCTGGCTCTGCTGGTACTGGGCCATAGTGACCCCATCCTCCAGGAAGCTTATCAAGTTTCCAATGCTTCCCTTCTGCACAGCTATTGCCCTTGCTGCTAATGTGTCCCCCTGGGCAAGGTTCGATAAGAGCGCCATGGACATTTCTCGGCAGACCGGGTTTTTGCGGTCCCCAACGTACCTAACTAAAGTAGCGTAGAGTTTCTCCTGACGACTGAATGGGGGGGTGGCCAAGATAAGGTCCACATTATTGTCCTGGATACTGAGCTTACACAGGGTCTCCAGCACAAGTCTCTGAGGCGAAAGAACTGAGTTGGGCCCCACGGTTGGAAAAGGATCCTGTGCCTCCGCAGACGGGCACACCATCCAGTGCAGCAAGCCATCCAAAATTGGCAAACAGATGCTTTCTGTGTAAGCAGACAAGTCTAGCTGCCCAGAAATGTTGGCTAATGTGACCAATGTATTATCCCTCAAGACCTCGAGGCAATCCCACCACCACTCATCCTTGCTGCAGGCCACCCCTTTGTCCTCCTCTTCCTCCTTCTCATAAGTCTGCGGCGCTCGCTTTCTTTCTGGATGCTCATGGTGAAGAAGGATCAACTTTCCCAGGATCAGCACCAAGCCTGGATGTTTGGACATTTCGGTGTCATTGCCAGGCACAAAAGACAAGCTACGGACGATATTTGACACACAGATGCAGCGTTTGGCCAAGGAGTCTTGCCAGTGAGTTATGGTGCATAGAGGAGTCTCATCCCGGCTCCTTGGCTCATCCTCTAGCAGTTTAATATTCCGGTGGCTTTTGGCTTGATGGATCCCAAAGGGAAATTTACTGCTCTCTGTTTGGGAACCAGAGTTTGAGTCTTCAGGCAATGCTCCTGGCCGAGCTGAGAGGACATCATCAATGGTTGCCGTTATACTTTTTTCTTGTTGTTCCTCTGATTCACTTTTCCCCTCGAGGTCCTTCTTTTTGCTTGGAGAGTTCAAGGGAGGTGGGGCTTTCCTGCGTGGAGGAATCTCCATCTTGCTTTCAAAGTGAGTCTGGATATGCTCAGTTGTGTCACCACCACCAAGCTGCCAGTGGAGAAGTCCACTATCAAATTCCTGAACGCGTCCAAGTTTGTCAGATCGGTCCACAACAAATAGATTATTTTTCTTTACAATCTTTATTGGCAGCTTGTCGAATTTACTGGCTTGTTTTGGCCTCTCACTTGGATCAGCAATGGCACCAGGAGTGGAAAAAACAATGCTCTTTTCTTCTCCTTCTACCTTTTCATCCTCCGCCTCGTCATCATCTTCATCAAAATAGTCAATACATTCGTCGTTCTCCTCTTTTCCAGTATCCTCTGCCAAGGACTGGCTATCATCTTTCTTGGCTGCTTTGTGATCAAGTGCTTTGTGGCCTGGATCTCCCACTTCATATTCCATAAGGATTCCAAAAATGTCAATCAGGCATTTTCTAAAATATTCTACTAAAAGCTCAAGAAATCCAGATAACTGAGGGGAGAAGAAAGAACATAAAAATCAGATAAGTATTTTCATCCACACGGAATTTTATTAGGAACACTGATGCATACATCTGTGAATATTTCCCTCCTCCTGTTGTGGCTAGGTCCTGCATGGCAGAAGTTAATCAAAGGAAATTCTTCTAGCAGCTGTCCAAACAGTATATAATGTCAAGCTATCATGGTTCCATTTGCTTAAACTGTCACAGCTATGAGAAGCAAAGAGCTTTATTCATATGTCTCCTTTAAGCTACAGCAGCCACCTAGCCTAGCTGTTCGTTCTTTCTTCTGCAAGCGTCTAGTATTCTTCAGTTTCTGCACCAAGTACTGAAGTTTCTAACTCAGTTTTTCTGATTTGTACTTCTATTAGGTGACTGAAGTTTACAATTCTTCCTCTCCTTTGTCTCTCGGTCTCTAAAATCAACTGTCCTGTAGGGGTCTGCAGTTCAAGGTCCTAGGTACTGATATCCCAGATTAATATCCCATCTCTACTGGCATAGTTCCATTTTTGCCTGGCAGTATTTAAAGACTGTTATTGGAGCCTGGTGCTGTAAGTCACCCTTCAGAAACAGTTTTCATTTAGGTTTAATCCTCTTAATTAACTTGTAATCACTTCCTTATGGAAAGGCAGTAGTTGGACTTGGTATTCATTTACCCTCAATGGCTTTATTATTAACAATTCTTTGTTCTTACGATGTATTCAGCCTGATTGTCTGTAATTTCTAATGGAATTCTGAGGAGATTCACCTCACTTAACTTCAAACACCCGCAACAGTTACACACCTAACCTAATTGTCTGGATTCCTTTTATAATCAATGGTCTTTTACAGGCCATTTCTAGGGTATGATTCATCTGACCTATTTTAGATCCCCGTTTCAGGATGAGATGAATCATGCCATAGATATCTGTAGTTCTAAAGTTAGGTGGGATGAAATGTACCATTTGTGTCTGTATTTAAAAGAAAAGTTCATTATATTAAAAAAATTATGAGTTACCCTATTAGTAACCAAGGAATGAACGGAGCAGAGAAACTGAATATTTAATCTGCACAAATTGCAGATGATGTGGATTATCATCATGTCATCTATTACCACCACCTAACAGGCCAGTGGTTAGAGCAGGACTGAAAAATGCTAGGAGGTGGTGAGGTAAAAAGCACACACTGTTAAATCCCATGTTATTTGCATCCTGTGGACAGACAGTGGATTTTAGCCTTTAAATTGTCAATCTGACATTTCTGTGCAAACTTAGTTTAATTGAAGAAGAAAACAAACAGAAATTAAGCAATTGAAAAAATCCCACAGCCTAGTAGGGAACCACTGAGTAAGACAAGCCGTCACCAAAAGACAGCCTCAAATCAATTTAATATAATTTTGCAAAGCCTTTTATGGAAACACAAGTTAAGCAAGATTACGAACATACAGCTGCTCTCTGGGATTGTCCTTGTACTATCATGAGTGTGAATTTACACTTCAGTCTTCTGTCAGTGCTCAAATACTTCTACTCCTCCACGCTCTTTTTTACAGGAGATAGTTATTATTTCACCTAAAGCTACCTCTCACTGCTTACTGTTACCAATCACAAAAAAAGGGAAGTTTCACAATATTCCAATTTATGTTAAATGCAATAATTTTTAAAGGACTCCAGCATTTCTGTAGGTATCTTATTTCAGTTTTCTTTCCTTGGAAAGTTGAGAAGTAAACAGTTTTCCCACCTACCTGAGAGAGGTTGAAAGTAGCAACAGTGCTGTCATCATACAGAAGAATATTAATAGTGTCTAGCGCCCAGGTACTTTCAGCCAAAAGACCAGATTTAAGAGACATCATCACTCTCCAGGCCTCAGGAGTTACTGGAGAAAGAAAGGAGGAAAAGTAAAACAGTATTAGTGCATCCTTGGAGACAATTAATGAGTTCTGAAAGATGGAACTGTGAGATTTGGAGGATGCGGAATTTAAATGAAATAGTTAACAAAACACTAGTGAAGACCCTGTCTTCACCACTTAGTCCTGTTCAGTTTTTCTGTAACTGCTTCTCAGCCCTAATACTGGAGAATATCTTAACAGGGCCATCCTTCCTGACTTCGACGAAGCTGAAATAGTCATACAAACTTAACTTAAGAGATGTTGACTAAACCACGTGATAGGTAAATAAAGGTAGGATACTCCAGCAGGAGTGTGGGAACTTAAAGTATGAGACCCTGAATGTATGAAATGTAACAGGAATTCAAGATAAGAAGACACTTGGGAAAGAATGGGGAAACTAACATGACAAATAATATGGAATGAATAAATGGGCCATTCAAAGGAGGCAGAGAGAAGAACTCCAAAGCAGAGCAGCATGAGCTTTCGTGGAACAGGAACACTGAAAGCTTTGCTCAGCTAAATGTTGTATTGCTGATCTGACAGACATTCTGAAGGACCTTTCAACATACATCATTTGGAATTTTGAGGCAAGCTTCATTTCTAATGCATTTCTAGAGACCTCAGGTCTCCATATAAAAAACTGCCTTTGTTTCATATCAGATTGTCTGGGATTAGTTTTATCTATCATCACTGATGCTTAAGGTACTACCTTTTTATTGAAGACAACTACATTATAGTTGCCAAAGTTAGCTATTTGCAAAATAGTCTTAAAATGTAAAAGAAAATAAAAAAAGTCCCTTTCTTCCAGCCTATTTTGATGCTTACCAATATCTTTTGAGGTAATCTTCCGTCTTGGTTTTAAGACTGGTTGGGATGCTTCTACAGAGCCTGGGGGGAAGGTAATTTCTCGCCTAATTGGTGGTGGTTGGGGTGGAGGTCCTGTGACCTGTGACACTGGAACTGTGGGTATAACCTTTTGCATCTTCATGGAGGGTAGGAAAGGAGACTTGCTTGGAGACATACGGTTTTCCAAAGAGCGCTGGAAGGATGCTGGACTTGGAGCTCTAGAGATGTGGTTTGGCATAGAGGGTGGCGTCTGGTAGGATGACTGAGGAGGTCTAGTGATAGGCTGCATGGAGGCTGAGGATGACATATAAGAAGGCTGACGTTGGTTGACATGAGAAGGCCACTGACTCTCGTGGTTTATCCTCTGGTCAGGTACCATCATATCATCAGTGCGATTCATCCCTGGATACGGTGGGGCCTGTGCAGGGCCTCCTGGACCTTGCCTATTCTGGTAAGGGTAAGGCATATCATTTCGTGTTGGCCACATATTCTGCTGAGGACCTTCGCTGGAGGACGACGACTGCATGGGGCCACCAATCATCTGGGGAGGTATTCCATGCTGCTGCATTTGTCCCGGGCCTTGCATCCTCTCCCTATTATATGGATACGGATACTGTCCCTGCATGGGCCTCCTGTCAGGCCCCGTGTAAGCGTTGCTGTACTGGTTATACATTTCCTGCTGCTGGTTGCCATACTGCATGTTGTACATATCCCCTTCATGGCGTTTGGCTGGAGGTCCATACATGCCATCCATGTGTCGCTTATAGTTCTGAAAAACAATTTTGGAAAGAAGATGCATCACTTTTACTCCATGCACAATACAAATATATCGGTTGAAAGCTTATTAAAAAAGCTGAAGGTGCTTGGTTCTAGAGGGACTGTGCTGATTCCAGAGTCAGGCACACAGTGGTATGGTTAGGCTTGATCCTTTCTTTTTAAGCCTCTGCTCTGCTGTGCTTATAACTTAATTCTAAAAGGAAACTCATCCTTGGGCTAAATTTTCTTACGCTTGCTCTTGTTTTCTCCCTTTCTCTTTCCTTTTCTATCTGTCAGACTAAATTCCACTAGACATTTCAGACATGCGTGAAAAGGCAACTTTTCCTCACCAACTAAAATATTTTCACTTCTTTTTTATGCTTAGTCTACTAAGAAGAAAAATCTTTAAAAATTCATAACCACTCAGTGAATCTTTTCAAGAGAGAACACTGACAATACTCTTAAAATTATAAGATATGCTGCAAACATGCGTGTCTGAAACACTGGATCCTACAATAGGGCACAGGCTACATACAGTAAATTTATTAGTAGGCAAAAATATTCTGCTGTGTTTAATACTCTGCGTAATTCCCGGGAACAAGGATCTGTTTGGGCAACTATCCCTCTTCCCAAATCATCCTAATCACATTTAATTTACCGTGAGATTAGTACAGTGAATAGTCACATCCAAATGTTCCGTTCTAGTTTCAGCAGATTCTCACTCTGCTGATCAGTAATGAATTAAGCAATGTAACTAACAGCTGCCACCTATGGATAATTCCCTCTTTGTTTCTCCCCCTCTCGAGTGGGGAATGTGTTGTGAGGTGAGCTGTTCTACCTTGAGGGGAGCTGAGTTGTTTTTAAATCATACAAGCTTGTATGTATTTATGTTTTAAAAAAAGAGACATGTTGCAGTTTGAGGGGAAAGTGGTGAGGTTTTCAGCAGTCCTTAGTTCCTGTGGGAGTTTGTTCCACAGTTCAAACCATGCTGAATGCTCTGAAGCAAAAAAATGTGAATTAAATGGGTGATTTTTGAATACATGATCTATGGCGAATTCAAAGTTACAGCTCCCCCGGAAACTGTAGCTCAGTCACACTGCACAATGTATACTAATGTACTAGAGTTAAGATCAGGTAAAATTCTGTATATATTCAATATGGGTCAGTTAAAACAGCTCTGGGATTCATAAACTCATCTTCCAACTTTGGTGCACATAAAACCACAACTACTGTATTGGATGAAAGGATTTTTTTTAAGCTTGCTATAGAGCTGTCTGGCTATCTTGAGAAATGCCTATTTTCAGCATTATATAAACTACTTGCCGTAGCGAATTCCACCCCTGGGGCCAATTTATACATTAAGAACTGACTTGGCAGTTGCCACACCTAAAAAGGTGCTGTTTGTTTTGCCACAGTGACTCAAAGCACTTAAAGTAGACACCTGGGAATAAAGCACGTGTCTTTTCAAAAGCAGTGCAACATCCTTGTATGTGTAGTGGCAACATGCCTGATGGTGTCCAGTGCTGAGGGCAGTGGTGCACCTGAACTCCCCTTCCTGTGCAAAGGTTTGGCAGGAGGCTGAGGCTGCACAGCACGTATCTCTCTCTGCTGGGGATGTGGAATTCTGAGACCTTGCAGTAGACCAAAGGACACCAATCCAGGTCATCTGCTGCATAATAGCTCTTGGAGTACGAACATTCGTACAGGATTTAAAAACCTGGCTCAAAGTGCTTCGTTAGCACCAGGAGTTCACGCTCCAAACAGCTACTTCCCAGGTCATTCCCTAGCGTTAGTTTGTAGATAAAGCTTTGCAAGGGCCGTTTATTCACATTCTTCCTGTACCACTATAGAGTGAGATCTAGGAAGCTGAAAATAAGCTAGTGGCAACCTAATCTCTAGCTAAATGAAGTGGAATCCTTTGGGAGAGGGAGAGAGAAGCTGAGGCCAGCCAGGATCCTTGCCCTTCATTCTTCACTGCTTTCTTGCATTAATGCACTTTGCATTCGAAAGTCATTGTACAAAACATATTAAGAGCACTAAGGACAGGGCCAAGTATATTTTTACAAACTCTAGCTGTCTCCTTGCTTAAATGAACGTGTAGTTAACATATTTCCTGCATATATTAGTTAGCACGGAATATCACAAAACTGTTCTGTCATGTATCTCTGCAATTTCCCCAGTAAATCACCTGGAGTGCTAGCATATGTTCATCATAAAGAACAAGATGGGTTTTTGATTATGCTATTTTAGAGATGTTATGAACCAAAGGGATAAGCAAGAAATACTGAAACTGACATTTATACACATTTTCAGTACAGTGCAACCTAAGATCTCTTTCAGGTTTCCCTCCCTGAATTTACTAGTAAAGCTCTATCCCAAACTGAAAAGGATTACCTGAAATTGGCTAAAAACTAGCTTACATCTTAATTTTTATATTATATGGAGATGTTTTCCATTTTGGAAGTTAATTTCAACTTTAATTATTGTATAACTAGAAATGAATTAATAACATGCAGGATGAAACTCTGATCCTGTTGAAGTCAGTGGACTTTTCTATTGACTTACAAGATGGGATTTAGCCCAGAAGGTATTAATGATACACCTAACAAAAAAATGTTAACAATTAATATAATTAATAATTTCAAAGTTATTATACAGTTAGGGAGACTAGAATGTACAAACGTTTAAACTATTTTTAACACTCATAATGTTCTCGCTCATGTTTTTTGTACCACGTTATTACTAGAGATAACATGTGCCATCTGATTTAAAGATAGGTATCTCACTTGGCCCATCACAGCATTCTAAATAATTGAGAGTGCTGCACCTTTTACTCTGTTCCAGATTTCTGTTGGGTTCACTTGGCTGCACGACATTAAGCTAAGGCCCTTCAACCTGCAAGCCAAGCAGCTTCCCTATTTGTTTCTGGAATTGAGGTAGCATCACTTTACTAGCGTACGAATTATAGTTTCTCACTCTGCTGGTTATTAACTTGGGACAATCACTTGATATACATCCAAAGCCACAGAACATCTGTTAAAATTTACACTCTTCCAATGTAATGAACACATTTTTCTATAGCTGCACATACACTGCTTATCCATATGGGCTGTGATTTTGACCAGAACTACAGTGCTCCTCTGTGCCAAAAGGCATAGATTGTATAAAAAAATTTTTGAATGTATGCAGAATTTTGGGGTGACATTTATTAAACAAATGTTTTCCCCTCTCCTACCTGCTGCTGTGGATACATTCCAGGTTGATGTCCTCCATATGGTGGCTGTCCTGAGGGAGGTCCTTGTCCTGGATACTGCTGCCCATATGGTTCATGCCTGAAAGGAAGCATTCAAATCAACACTTAAGAGCTGCTGGAATTTCCAGGTCACCAGGAAAAGAAAAGTACTCTGGTGATCTTGCACCTTGAAGAAATGTGCCATTTGGAAACAACGTGAAGGTCCAGTCTGGTATGGTCCTGAGCCTGATGTAGTAAGCTCTGCTGGAGTTGGTAGTGGAAGGAAGGAGACAAAGCTGACAGAAGAAAGGAGGAGCAGCAAAGATGCAATAGAGAGATTTAGAGGTGTCAGGAATGGGAACGTGGTCTGGTCAGCAAAGAGATAAGAAAGGCAGCTGCAGCCACTAGAAACCTGTCTTAGATGAAAGAGTATCTGATGTACAGCTCAAAGGTTGCAAGTCAAAATTCTTGTGTTTTAATAAGTCGGTCTCCTAGAAAGCTACTTTCTGGATTGTCTAAGAATACAACCAGTAGTTAACTGCTGATTTTGAAATCTTGGTTTTAGTCTGGTGATAGTGACAGAAACAGAATACAAACTTCATTATAATATGTAACATTTAAATACAACTCTGAATAAAACCAGTACTCATAATTTTGCTTATGTTCATGTAATTTTTAATTAAAGCTACATAATAAAGCGCACACATAATCAGCAGAGTTGCATTGCACTTGGAAACTTACCTGTAGCCTCGATGACCTCTGAGGAGCACTACAGTGCAAATGAAATATTTTTAGCACATCTGAATGAAATTTAGGTTGCTGAAATTACGTACTTGGAAAGTATTACGGCTGATAAATAACACAGTATTGCAGACCAATACACCAGTCATTCCTCTCTGCACACTACTAGTGAGAACATACCTACTATTTGAGCATAATTACGGAAGTAATGTATAAGGGAGAGTCTGAGAACAGAGGGCTGGGGAACCTGATGTGTTAAAAGAACTAATGGGACCTAATTTTTCCAAAAGCATAGAAAACTCAGGTTTTGAGAGTTCACCAGAGTGAAAGCAATAGCTGTTCAGTATCTCCTAAAAGTACAAAGTGGATGGAGAGAAACTACCTTATGCCACTGAAAAGAACAATATAACTGATGGGAACTGTGTACGGTTGTCCAAGATGGTACATTCAATAAGATAAAACTGAGCAAAGGTACATGTATGCTATACATAAGGGAACACCCTGTAAATTTTCAGTTTGTTAGCCACAGGATAACCACAAGCCAGATGAAGTTGTGGAAGCTTCAGAACTAGTGTCATTTAATGTCTATAAAATACATTCTAGTTCAGTATTGGCAGGGAGATACACAAGGTAGGATGTAAACTCCTTTTCTAACATCTATGACTCTACGGCTACAAGAAGTCAACTGATTCACCCAACCTCTGCCCCCACAAACAACTGAACCAACGATAAAAGCCTAAATAACAATAGGCAAAACAGAGGCAACACACCAAGACGCCACATATTCTGTCTAGTGCTCATTAGCTGGTTATTGCAGGTTATTACAA
>WEIS01006704.1:0-25150 GCA_013389965.1 Todus mexicanus | reverse complement strand
ACACCAAACAAAAGAGAAATGATCCCATCTAAGGATGGTCTCTCAAGACAAACACAACATTATTGCACCACAAGCTTGGCTGAACTGAATATATGCAGCAGCTTAAGACAATTTCTACCTGTATAAATGCCAAAAATACCTGCAAAAGAGCTGTTTAACTGGTATGGTAACCCTATAGGAACGGACTTTGCTCTCCCAATTAACCTTTGCTGTAAGAAACAAACCCTCATCCAAGGAGAGGCAATCAGCCCTCCAAACAGGTTTGGACACATCAACTTTCTGAAGGTCACTGAGCTCAGACCAGCTCCCAGGAACTCCATGATGAGTTCGCATCAGCAACCACATGTCCCATTGCCAGCTTAATGTTCACATGAGGGTCAGTATTCCTACAATCTGCCAGCTGGATCTTCTGTTCACAGCCACTTCTAAGTTCAAAATGACCAACTTGGCCCAATCTCAAGTTACAGCTATGCAATCCTTCGGCCGAGTTAGACTTTCAGGATCCTGTTCAAACCACATTCATTTTAACAAGCTAATGAAGTCCCTATGGGCAAGGGGGTTTTAATTTTTTATTTTAATTTTTTTTCCCAGAGAATCCATCTAGAACGAGCTTTCTGGGCTGCCTGTTAAGAGAACATTTGTCAACTTCTTTACTGCAGTGCAAAGTAATGGTCCTAGAAACATGGATCTTTTCTACAGGTGGTGTACACATTCGTACCCCTCTAATTCACATCTTCATCCTCTGATGAATTGCGCAAGAAATGCAAGCACAAAATAAATAAATAAATAAAAATACATGCATTGCATTTAATTGGAGCGACAAGAAAAATGTTTCTCCCTGTGATCACAACAGTTAAGCGTATAAATGGAATTCAATGGCTTTGTTCAAAGCATTCCTTTCTTCTAGTCAGTTTTAAAAGGCAACTAAAGGGAATGGTGCAAACAAAGGATCTTTTGCAGGAAAACCAGAATCAAGTCCTTGCCCGCTCGCGTTCGTTTAAAACTCCTTTTGCAAGAAAGGAGTTTTCTTGCAAGAATGTTTGCTATAGGATCCAAGCTAAATTCCAAGCTGAATCATTTCTCTGTGCCAGCTTTTGACAGCACTATTTTGATAAATACTCAGAGGCAGAACAATCAGCAAAGGACAAAGCGATCCTTGTGAACAGTCTGCAAAGCTCCTTTGGAAACATTTAGAAAAAACACACACAAGTAAATATTTAAGTCAGGGTTATTCAGCTTCTCGCAGGCAGTCACGTCAACAAATATGCACATTTGATTATTAATTGCAAATACTGGTCTTTAGCCAGGCCTGACGTTTTTAAGCGGAAGAACTACATTCAGCCCACCCTTGCTTTTTCCCATCGCTTCCTACAAAATCTCATTGTTGACTCTTATACGAAGAGGGAGCACTTGAACAGCTGCTGTCCCCCCTGCCAAGCTATCAATGCTCTGCAGGAGAAAGAGAGGGAAGAGTTCTGGCTGCTCCTCCACTAGTTACCTTGCCTGACTAGGAGAGTAAAGCAGTCGAGGCCACCAGAGCACCCAGCACGCACACAATTCCCACCGCAGTCTCCTGGCAAACCCTCTGTCAGTCTAATTTAGGTAGTAGCAGAATGAGAAGAGTGGCTTTAGAAAAGGCTGATACCTTCGGCAGAGCTACTCTGAGTCTAGACCCCATGCAAACAGTTCAGCTGGGAAATCACCTTCAGCAGACTGACCCCAGGACAGCAGCACAAGCCCTGGGGAATATCTGAACATCACCTTCACTCCACTGCCCAGAACCACCAAGGACAGGGGAAAAAGGAAAGCTAAAAGGTCACCAATGCTTTTCATTCTGCCATGCTGGATTAGAGTCACTTTCAGGCTCCTCTAAATTATGCCAGCTGGCAACACCACCTGAAAGATCTCTGAGCTAATGAGGAACATTCAAAACCCAAACATGCCTGTAGCATCACCCTTCTGCTGCTCACATGCCAGCACCGCAACAAGCAAGGTGGAAAACATGGGTGTGCTTTATGGGTATCTACCCAGAAACGTTCTTTCAAGAATTTCCATTCACAGCTACAGCAATGCTATCGGTATTTACTGGAAAGTAATGGGAGACAACTGGAGAAGTCCACACCTAATTTGCAGCAGTTTAGAACATCCTGGGGCATTCCCGTTAATAACAGTACTTTTTAAAGTTGGGGAAAATATGCTCTCAGTATCCAAATTTTTCCTGATCTGTGTCCAGGATGAGAAAGCACACTGAGCATTTCACAAACTTCTTGAAAGGTCACCCTCCCTTAGGGATCTTTATTTGAATAAATAAAATGAAAATAAGGCGCTTCCCCCCCCACCCCCCCTTTTATTGTCTCCACAAAAGCATTATGCCACCCAGAGAACACAGAANTTGTCTCCACAAAAGCATTATGCCACCCAGAGAACACAGAACTACCTTTAATTGCTGGTACCAGCTCAGCTCCTCCAGCACAGAGGAGTGAAAATCTGGTGTAATTAGCAGCTCACTGCTGTCCCGAAAAAAACGAACTATTGTCAACAATTAAAACTTTCTGCTGGCTACTGTGAGCAACTCACGACTACCTCCAAGTCCTTCCTGACCCATGGTTTGAAAAATACTATCCCAACTGGCTGCCACAGATTGCAACATTATCACTGACAAACCCTAGGCAAAAACCAAAAAAGTTTCCAGGAGCTTTCTGAGAAGGAAACACGAGTTAAAAACAAAATACACCCCACCACCCTCCAAAAAAAAAAAAAAAAAAAAAAAGTCCACTTTTATTGAGGAAATTTCTTTTCTGTAGTAACATCTTTGTATGGATTCTGGTGATTGACCCCTTTCTAAAAGAATGAAAGTTCCATGTGGGCTGCGCTGAGAGGCAGCCAAGTGGAACAGAAGGGCTCATGTTGAACCCAGTAAGGAAGAGGGAGGAATTAGGAAAGATCGACAGCCTAAAGCTATTCAACAGCAGCGCAGCGACTGCTTAAGCTGGGATAAAGTCTTAGAGGCCTAGAAACTAAATGCTCTCTGCGGAGGCAGCACGTACCTCAGCTGGACTCTTCCAGCCTCAAACATCGACTGGTGCTGAGAGAAGCGAGGGGCTACCAGTTACTCACAGCTAGAAGATTTGGCCAGGCCTGTTGCCAACAGCCTTGGCAGCAGCCTTGTGTACTTTGAATTGTTCAGGTTTTCCAAATAAATGCATTGGTTTTGCTTTTCTTCTCCCCTACAAGAAGGTCTGTTTGTTTAAAACCATTGTTTAACTCTGTGCTCACAAGCGGAGCAGCCATTGCTCATTCCTGAGCATTCAGAGAGCCTAATTGAATTTCCCAGGCTTCTGGGAGAGGGTCAAGCCAGTTTTGTGTAGCAATTTTAGCAAGATCCCAATTAAATTAAAGCAAGCTCTGTTGTTGCCAATCTGTGCTTTGGAGAAGGGTTACAATTAAACAGCGAAACATAGCGTGACGCTAAGGACAGCAACAGATTTACTTGCGTGTCCTCAAAATACATTACCGCAATATCATAAAAAACAAGCTTTAACACTGAGAATTTACCCAAGCAAGACAAACATTACTCCAGGGTAACAAGATTTTGTGGGATTTTTTTTTTTCCCCCCTTTCTAAAACTGAAGGAAAACAAAATTCCTTCAGTACTATCGGGTTTTCAGTCTGCTCGCATCAGCTGTGACTACCTTCTTTAGAACCAAAGGCAGCATTAATTAAACAGCTATTATAAACACACAATGTAGCCTCTGTAAAGGAAAAGCACTTGCGGACAACAAACGCACACAAGGGGAGTAGTGAGAAAAACTAACATCATTAACTTCAGTCAGGAACATACATTTATAAACGTTTCGGTCAGTTTGTTTGACCTGAAACTAAGTTGCAGACCATCATACACCTTCTTTAAATATACCGTTAGCATTTTATGGTGGATAATGGAGTGTACAGGACAAATGCTGGTGCGATACTTCCTCTTTTCCTTCATTAGCCCAACCTCCTCCTCTCCTCTGCAACATTAACAAACTTGGCAGCATTCAATAGAAAAATACTGCAAACAGAAAAACAGGGTATAGTTTTTCAGGTTACATTATTTTCCTCCCCATCCCCCCTCCCCTCTCCTTCATCATTTCCTCATTTCTCTCCACCAAGTTCTACTTCTCTTTTCCATTTTCCTTGCCCATTTTCTCCCCTTGGCCATCTCCTTCTCCCTTTCTTTTCTCAAATTCTGTCTGTGTGGTTTTTAAAGCAGGATTTCTTTTAGCATTATGCTCCCCCTCTTATCTTTTGCCCACAATTTTGGGTTAGGTTTGAGGTTTGCTCTTAATTTTTTTTCTCCTTCCTCTCTTCGTTATTTGACCCTGTGTCTGTTTACTTCCTCAGGTTATTTTTCTTCAAAGTCCAGTGATGCTGTGTACACAATCCTACTCAGATGAACAGTGCTCCCAGCAAACCTCCTCATCCGCTTCAAGACCTAGGAGGATTTAAATAGATGCGGAGCTAGAAATTAGACCAGGATAGCCACCAAGAAGCTGAGAGGATGTCAGAAAGTGTTTTAGGGAAAGAGGGTTTCTCTCAGGACCACAGAGCAGTATCACTTTGTTATTACATGAATGTTTAAACCTACCATTTAGAACCCGCCCTGGAAGAGCTTCTTTATGAATGAAAAGACAACCGAGACCCACATAAGTTAGGATATGGATACCTGCTTTGAACAGCTCTTGCAGAACCCTCTGTTCTCACCTCTAGGCAAATTACTGATCCTTGATGCTCTTTGAACACTTTCAGCTGCTCACCGGTGACAATATTCCACGTTCGAATGGTGTAATCCGTGCTGCCAGAAAACAGCTCCCTGTTTGGTGCGTCAAGTATAAGGCATAAAACAGCCCCAGTGTGTCCCAACAGAGTCTGGTAACAGCGTCCACTGGACACCCACCAGACTTTAACAGTGCAGTCTGTGCTACCTGTCACCAGGAGGTCTCTGCTCACTTTCTCCTCCTCCTCCTCTTCCTCCTCCTCCTCTTCAAGAACGTCCCTGGAGGAATAGTGAGCTAGAGTCAGGACACAGTTCCGATGGCCCCGGAACTCCTGGATTTGTTTCTCCTTGTCCACGCTCCAGCAGCGGGCTGTCCTGTCGTAGGAGCCACTGAAGAGATAGTCTTTGGCAACCAGGATCCTGCAAAAAAATAAAGTTTGTGTGGATGAACGGTATCATCCTTTTTACGTAACCATTTCTGGGTAACAATTTCAACGCCAAGCACTCTGAAGTTAGAAACTGTAGCATGAACACAACATATATGACTCCAATTCAGCATCACTGTGTAATACACATTATTTATGAACTTTTTTCTGACAGCTTGTTTTGTGTGTTGGTTTGGGGATTTTTTAGAAAAAACCTCAAATATTTCCTTGTTTCTCATTTTAAAATTGAGATGCCGTATTCAGGTACATGGACGCAGATATTTTTAAGACTATAACGTTGTAACTTTGAGCATTTGTGGGTTCGTGAAATCTTTCCCTGCAGCACTACTACGTGCTTTTCCTAAGTTGCATAGACTAGCTAAGAGTTTGTTGTGGGGTTTTCTTGTAAAAAACAAACAAACATAATTCTTGATAATTATTTATTAGTATTTCTTTACAAATAAATGTTTAAAAGATGAACTATGAAAAGAGCTTGGAATTAAAGCCATGAAAAGAAAAAAATACATTTCAGGAATCTGAACTGTAACTGACAGTGTGCAAAGACAATCATCTTTCCATCATCAGATAGGGAAAGGGCAGGAAAGAATATACACCTAATTTCACTTAGCCCAGGATCTCAAAAAAGACAGAGCAAGAGCATCCTACATAACTGAAGAGCAAATCAGAGATTACAGCTCAAAATTTTAATTTACTGAGCCTCCAAAATAATAAGTTGTAGCTGTACAAGCGTATACCAGAAAGATCTGTACAGTCTGTATTTCCAAGCCAGTGAGAGGGACCTTCATAACCTGTCTTCTTTATCGGCTGAGTTTGGTCCTCTGGAACCTTTCAAACTGGCAACAAAGTCGTATGAATAGGGAGCACATTTCCCATCTGCTGATTCAAGCAAAAATCAGGCCAGTGCCAAAATACAGACAGAGCCAGCCTTCCTAACTATTTACAGAATCTAGCTACACTTGGGATGTGTTTTGAGTTTAGTAAGGAACAAAAAAACCCTACCCGCTCACCAAAAAAGAAATGTAAGGAAAAAAAAATAAATTCAATCTTTGACTGCTCTATTAGTCATTAATTAAATCCAGTCCAACTATTAAGAGGCTCTTTAAATTGACAGGCAAATCAGTCACGCATAATTAGTTTAATATTAAACTTCATTAGCACAAGCAGGAATAGTAATTCCAGAAAAAGCCCCAACTCTATCCCTCTTCCTGACACAAAGGCTTGACGTGATGTTTTTAAATCTATTTATCAGAAGCATCTGTTATCAATTGAATAATTTCTTCTGGAATTTCATTCCTAGCCCTGGATTCAATTCCCCTGCTGTGCGGCTTTCATTTCTCTCCTATCTGCTGTCTATGGATGTGTCAGCACCATTGCTAGGAAAACTCGTCATTACAGCGCGGAACACATGTAGCACGAACCCAAAGGTTTACACAACCCATTTTATTAGCGTAGGAATGGAAAACTGCAGTAAAATGACAAGATACGTGTAACGGATTACAGCAACGCAAGGGAAGGACTCCCCAGAACCAACCTGTTAACAATTGATGTGTGTCCTCGGTAAATGGCCAGGCACTGACCTGTCATCACATCCCACTTGCGAATGGTATGATCTGCGCTACACGTGAAGGCAGCTTCGTTTTCTAAGTGGCAAAAAGTGATGTAGCTTTCGTGTCCTAGGAATGACAAAGGAAATAAATTTAATCGCTGTGAGGACAGACTTAGTCGAACTCTTCACCTCAACTAAAAGAAGAAAACAACTAATGGCTTGAAACTCCACTTTTAAATGCACCACCACGTTCTACACATTTAAGGGATTTGCATAAAACACAACATCTTTAATTCACAGCAGAAAACTCTCCTTCAGTGACATAAGGATTAAGTGAAAGAGTAAATCAGCACAGTTCCATCAACCAGACGGATCAAACCATTTTATAAAAACATAATGAGCTCAATTAATATCAGTATAGTAAAACTCAGGCTACTGAAGTTTAAAACCGGTTTAAAAATGTTCGGGTTTGGGGTTTTTTTTAATAAAGACATACTTTTGCTTCCTTCTTCTGAAGTCAAGGAAAAAAAGAGGCTGCGTTTCAACCCAGTCCATCGATTGTCAGGACAAAACCAGCCCCAAATTAAAGCATGAAACTATGAAAAAAGGAAGCAACATGAGACTTACCAGCGAGTTTAGTTTCATTGTCCATGCAGAATGAAATGCAAACAAACAAACAAAATATATCTGGTAAAAAGTGAGCCAATACTCTCCCCACTATGACTAAAAACATGCATAAACCCCCCAGTTTTCAGAGATCAGTGTGTACCTTTAAGGAAATGACACAGAAGAAAAAGAAAGGAAAAAAAAGAGTAAGAGCACAATTATTTATACGGTATTTGGAGTATGTTGGGATTCTACAGTTACAATAAAAATAGACACAACTGCAACTCAAAAAATGTCACAATGAAAACCAGGGAAATGTTAGCGAAGAGGAATAGATAGTACAGCCTTAAGCTTTTGTTGCTGTTTAGCAAGACATGTCATTTTTCTATTTAAGTCACCTCAGCATTTAAGTGTGTGAAATTGTTGTCACCTATCTAAGTGCTGGGATAGCATTATCTTGTTTTAATCCATTATCTTCTGCTTTAATTATTTAGACTGTAACCTTTCGAGATCAGAACTGCTGCTTCTTAAGTAGCTATCACAAGAGAGCCCCAAGGCTTCGGCTGAAGCTGGTGGGCCCTACTGTGATTTAAATAACACTGAGGGGGAAAGAAAGTGCAAGAAGGATGAATGTGATTAAAGAGAGACACATGGACAAAGATGTTAGAAAAATGGAATTGTGTAGGATGAAGAGATGGGAAAGAAAGAAAGAAAGAAAGGAGGAAAACAGACTGCACAGTAAAACACTGTTTCACTGACTACAAAAAGCAGATTTTACTACAACTCTTAGTTCAAAAGCCTGGTTGTAGTTCAAAAGAGAACCAAAATCCACGTCGCAAACCCACATCTTGTTTCTTCTTAAGCAGATTCATCAGATGCCAAAAATTGAACAGATCACCAGGGCTGTAAAGCAAAACTACACCCGTCCTCGCATTGCTCTGAAAACTTTGTGCAAAGCACCTTAAACAGGACAGGTTTCAAGCACTGGGATTTTTCTCAGAGCATCAGGTAATCCTGCTCTGAATACGTAAAAAAAAGTATCTTGGTTACTACACCAAAGTCTCGTCAGTCAGATTTTAACCATCAATAACACTCAAGCCACACAAAGGATGCCAAAACTCCCTCTGGCAGATGAGGTCTGGTGCTGGTCTGCTCAAAAGCAGCTACCACAGCAGTCCTGTTGGTTATGCTGTGGTGGAAGCTTGAAACTTTGTTAGAGACACAGGTTCATCAGTAATTACAGCCTGTACGATACAAATTCACACAACGACTGCGTGCGTGCATAGACAGAAAATACGTACAATTATCTGATTTGACTGACGGTTCACAAACCATCTATCCAACCTTCTTTAGAGCTTACTCCAAACGTTAGCAGCACGTGGGCCGGATTCTGAATATTACCCAATATAGTTCTCTTTGTAGTTAAAAGTTAATGAGTGGTTTAAAGGGATTTTGAAGCCTAAAGCAAATGCAGTGAGTTTTCCAGAAGCTAGAACCATGACAGGATGGGGAGGGGAAGACAATACTCTATAGTTAAAAACAAGCAAACAAACAGCAGCATTAAAAAAAAAATTAAAAATCACAGCAAAGTGATTTCCTCTTTGGAGCAAAAAAGGATGAGAAGTTCCAAATTGAAGAGTTTTGTATTTGCTTATTTACTAAAAGAAAGGAATGTGAGTGAGAATACAAACACCTTTTGAGTGAGAATAGAGTCAGTCCACATTCGACTTCTGCCTGACTTTACTTTCTACGGAGTTTCTCTTTTTTCTTTTTGATTATTAAGATGCTAGTTTAAGGATAATAACATTTGCCTAAACTGCAAAATGAATTTAAAATGGAAAAGCCCAGCAATGAATGTTTCCGTATGTCAAATGTGGGGAGGGGGGGAAATAGCCTGTTTAGTAACATTTCTTTCCAGATTTTTGGGTCAAGAGGTTCTAAATAAAGATTGTCTGGAAAATGAGGTGATTAAAAGGAAAGGGGGGGAGGGGGGGGTAAGTAAAAAGAAAAGAGAGAGAGAGTAACAAAAAGTCAGTATTTGATCACAGTGTAAACCAGAGAGCTTTCAGAAAGAGACATAAGTTATACCACTGCTATGCTCAACTTTGAAATAAAAGGATCCATGCATTCAGTAGCTGGTAAGATTTGGGGTTGAAACAGCTTCTGCTTAATGTTACTGTAACAAGCACTCAAAAAAAACACCAACAAAACCAAAAAACCAACCCCACAAAACAAAACAAGCCTGATTTTGGCTGCCTTGCAAGGGACTGAAAGAGACCAGAACATGCTGTGTGGCCTGTGCCATGCTCTAGACCCCAAAAAACTGGGAGAAGGCGGCGCCCTACCTTGGAAGTGGCCATGGCACTGGCTGTCGGCCGTGCTCCAGAGCCTCGCCGTGCCATCCTCGCTACCCGTGAGCAAACGTTGCCCGTCGGGGCTGAGGCTCAGCCAGTTGATGCCCCCTTGGTGATCCGTGCAGACCTTTACGGCTGAGCCACTGTTGCCCATCGTGGCGGTCCCAGCCAAGGCAGCGGCTGGCGGGGTCAGCTCATGGGCGCTCTGCAACCTCCAGACCTCGCTCCGAGCCTCCAGCCGAGTCCCACCGACCAACTTCAGCCATTACCTCCACTCCCACGAATCGCCGGTGTGCTCCAGGCTCCTGCACAGGGACACAGAGGAGGAAGAGGAGGAGGAGGAAGGCACGTTAACCCATCCCCAGCTCCCCGGGGGCACGCATCGCTCTCCCAGTCCAGGGTGCGCTGAAGCCACCGAGCGCCTCTTTCTCCTCAGGAACCGCAGCCCTGCGGTGCGAGGTGGCCCTTCAGCCCCACTCTCCTTGGGCACCGAGGCAGGAGGGACCCGGACCGGGACCCGAGCTACCTGAGCCCGGCTGCGGCAGCTGCTGCTGCTAAAACCATCCCAGGGCTTCGCTCCGACAGAAGCGACGCCTCCGAGGGAGGGAAAGCCCAGCCTGGGGCGGCCCCCAGGGGCTGCCAGCCCCCTCCCCCGGTGGGATCATCTCACCACGGCCCTTCCCCGCCGCCATCCCCGCCCCGGAGGAGCGGAGCTGGTTTCCACCGCAGGATCCCGCACTCACCCTCTGGGTTGCGGTATCTCCTTCCCTCCCTCCTTCCCCCGGGGAGCCGGGCAGGGCTCCCCTCCGCCCCCGAGCCCCCCTCGGGCCACCTCGGGGCGGTTCCCCACCCCCAGCGCCGGCCCTTCCTCCTTCCCTCCCTCTCTCCACTACCTCCCCCTCCATGTTAGAGCCGCTTCCAGCCGCCGCAGCCCCTGTCCCGGGGCGGGGACCCGCAGCCTCCCCCTCTCCAGCTCCCCGGGGGTGCTCTGCAGCTCAGCCCTGCCCTGCCCTGCCGGGGCGGCCTCCCTCGCAGCGACTCCTCCTCTACCTCCTCCCTTTTTCGGGGGAAAGAGGCATCCCCCACCCCAGGGTTGAAGCCGCCCTTACCTCATTTCAGTCACCCGGTAGCGAGAGTGGGGGTAGGAGGGTCCTTCCCGGCTGCGGAGCTTTTAATAACCGCGCTGCAACCAGAACAACCCGGTAAACCCCAGCCGAGCCCCCGGGCTTGTCCCTGGGGAGCGGCAGAGCCTCCTCGCCTTTTGTTCCTCCTCTCGCCACCCCCTTCCCGGCCGAGCTGCTGCTGAACTTCTCCTCAGGAACCCCAAATCCCAGCTCTTACTCTGCACCCAACCAAAGCTTTTGGGGCTGCTTCTCGCCTTGCCCCATCCATCTCCCGTACCCCACAGGCTGGGCTGGTGCTGGGGTCCCCTTCAGCTTCGGGGAGCCCCAAACCAAACCAGTTGGCCAAGGGCTCGCTCCAGCACGGTGTGGTAGAGCTGCTCCAAAGCAGGGCTACGCTGCCTCAAGAGTGGTGCGAAACAGGGGCTCGAAGGGGCCTGTCCCGCCAAGGTGTAATTAAATGTACAAAGAATAAATCCACTGGCCAGAGAGAAGGGACACGGGGAGGCCAAGCGCCTCCAGCGAGGCGGCAGCAGAATCTGACATGGATCCCCCCCATAAGAACTGGGGAGCCGCGGCTAATTTGCTGCTAAAAACATGCTGGCTGTGGTAGGATAAATCAGGAAACCCACTTCTCCCAGCTTCCACCCCATCTGATCAGGACAACACCTTTTTGTGACAAAGCACCAGCCTCGAAATGAGCCCATCAGCTCCCATTTCACTGTTGGGTTCAGTACTGAGGATCACCAGGCGTTTAACCAGGCATCATCCCGGCTCCGGCACGATGTATTTCAGTGCACGGGCTGTACAGAAATGCAGGAGCTAAGTGGATATTTCACAGGAGATGTTATTTTTAATTTTTTTTGCACAGTGCGTTCTGGCAGGGGCAAAACAGGCCGAATATGTCACACCCAATGCAAACAGGAGGTAATCCCGATTTGGCTGTCGGTTGTAGCCATGCAACCATGGACAAAGCTTGTGAGAAAGAGCTGCCCGGCTGCAAATTCGGATTTTGTGAGGGTCAGGTCGAGCCCCGTGTCCCGTTGTCACCAGCCAGCTCTTTTCTGAAGACATGCATTTCCTCACAACCCCTGCACTTTCAAGAAACGACCAAGAAGTTTTGGTGTGAGACGTGAGCACTGAATTTCTTCCCTCTGAAAATCACATTATCTGTGGAACGATTTCTTTTTTTTGCTGGACATGGAGGCCTGGGAATCGGCTGCTCGCAGGGAGTGTCCCTCACCATCTGCTCGTACATCTGTCAAATCCACTCACAAACCCCTGCCCAGAGTCCTTGTTCGGGAAACTGCAGGATAGATTAGCACTCTTTTTTTTTAAATTTATTTTCCTACGCTGCTATGATGTGAACGCCAGGGAGTATTCAGACGGAAGGGGCATTTTGTTAGGTTTGAGGCAGGTATATGCATTTCAAACACTTGCAGTTTAAATCTCCAGGGGAGGATGAGCTGGAGGGGAAACCCTTGGCCACAGCTCAGCCATGCTTCGGCTGAGGGAAGCTTGGGGGAGCAGAGGATGTGTTGTGCTTTCCCCCCCTTTTTAAAGCCTTTCCGAGGTTTTTTGTTATTATCTCAAATCAATATTTCCCTCCTGTGATGACTGATGAAAGCATCTGAACTTTGGGACACTTTCAGGAATATTTGTTCATTTTCTTGAGGGTTTATATTTATATATATTCTTTTTCTTTTGGTTTTACTTGCCTAAATTTTAATTATTTTTCCTCTATTACGTTTGTGTTCTTCTTAGTTTTGTTATCATAGTACAATGAGAAAAGCAAAAGAAAGTTACGTGCTGTGATTCTGTAAGTTATCTCCTTGATTCTGCTCCTCAAGACCCAAATCCTGACGTGAATCCTCCTTCATCCAGACACCCGAGGATTCGCAAGGACAAAACTCAGGATTGCTGGTGTGCGTTTCACGTGTCCTTCTCCAACAATTTCCTGTTGGCTGTTTACATAAACACAGACATGAACATACCCAGGCGCGTGAGCTGCTTCTATAACATCCAGATAAATAGAAAACCTTGAGAAGGCATCTAGATGTTGATGGCCGAGTTTGTAGGATATGACTCGTGCGATCCAGTGGCTGTTACTGAGCTTGGAGCCAAGTTTAAACTCCTTTGGCAGTCACCAGGGGTAAACAAAGGATGTGGAGTTTAGAGCAGCTACATCGTCTTTTGGAGGGGGAGAGAGGTGCCTCTGTCCTTCACCATGGACTGTGCCAGGGGTCCAATATCAGCAGGTTCCTCATTCTCTTCCGCTAAGTAGAATGAATTGGGACCTTTGTCTTTAAAACGTACCTTCATTCCAAGAGAGGTTCAACCAACTCTCACACCCGTGATCCAGAGATAACACGGCATAGAGAGACTCCTTAAATCCCCCCCACCAAGATAGTAACAGTCAGCTGAAAAAGCCTCTACGACCAACTTCGTCCCAAATTATTTGTGTTTAGACTCACTCGACAGACCTTCAGGCACAGAGCGTAGGCTCCTAGCCCTGCTGGAAGTCTTATTGAAGCCATCAGTGCGGCCACTGATCTAAACCCCAAAGAACATTTGCCTTGAAAATATTTAAATAATGAAGAAAACGATGGCAATAATTCTATTGATGCTGTTTGTGGGGGGTAAAAACACAGGCATCTTCTCCATGCTCACCTCCCCCTTTGGGGGCCTTGAGTATCTGGATGGATTGCAGTGGTCTTTGATGGACAACAAAGGCTCTTTTGTTCTGTCAAAGAAGCAGAGCCAATAACGCCCCAAAGAAGTCAGCACGAGAGCTCCACTCACCCGACTGAAAACAAAAGAATAAAGTGTGCAGCAATGCAAATTATCTTTCTGAGAAAATTAACCCCTTCTGTCATCCCAACCCCTCCGCATCCTTACAGAAGGACCTTTCTGGCTGCCGGCGTCTTTTCACTTTCATCCTATTGCTCTGCTTCAGGCTGTCAACTCCAATCACTGTCAGAATTGCTGATAATTACCTCCTCTTTCTTCACCTCAGAAAACTGCAGAAAGCCAGCTAACTCTCTTAAAACTGCTGTCAGGGGCTGGGAAGATCGGTAGTGGCATATCCAGCACTGACATCCAGCCTTTTTTGGTTTCGAACCAACCACATGGTTAAAGTTAGTGAGAACTGTTCGCCTGAAAAGCACGTTACATGATGTCTCCAGAGGCGAGGTTCCTCACTGACCAAACCTTGTCTACACTCATATAGTTTCCCTGGTAAGGTTAAATTTTATTTTAAAACCAATTCAGCTACACTGGTACAATGTAAGTTAAATTTCACCTTAAATAGGTTTAAATGTAGCTTCTACTGGTTTGATTTAATTCATAACGTTATTAACATATAAGCAGCTTCACTTGCATTAAGAGTCAGCATTGGAGGAGGCAGATTAATTTTACCTGGATTTAATTATCAAAACTCGAGCAGATGTAGCCTTACTCTAAAGTGAGGATGGGGGAGAAGTCAACACAGCTCCTTGATTAGTACTTAACGAGGCCCTGCTCCACAGACCCAGCAAGTGGGTCAAGTGCTCAAAGGAAGGGGAGAAGCTGCCCTCTCCTTCTTTTCCCTCCATCCTTTGGTAAGTCCACAGGAACAATTCAGCTTTCCTGGCAGATCCATACTTCAGCTCCAAGACGGGCACAGAGCTTTGTGTTAAAACGCCACAGCGTAGCTTTGGAGGCTAAAATGTCTTGACTTCTCAGTCCAATGCCACAAGCGTGAGGGCAAGTCAATGGAAGCCAGATACCTCGCAATTCTTAATGGAAATACTATTTAGGCAACGTGTAATCAGCCTGAGGAACTCGTTGCCGCAGGATGCAGCTGCAGCCAAGAGTTTAACAAATAATTTCCCCAACAATTCGTACCAGTGGGGCCTCACCAGCCCTCAGAAGTTATCGTAGACCTCCACATAGCTCTAGATCCATATGGGGCTTTGCACCCCGGTCGCAGAGCAGGGGAAGGCTGTGACCAGGCATTACATGCAGCCTGTGTGTAATATTGCTTTGAAAGCAAGGATTGGTTTGATCCACAGACCAGCTGCCGTCCTCTTGTCACAGCAGCGTCAGCATGTGGAACCACATGCCCTATAAAGCAGTCCTCTTGCCACCCAGATGAGGGGACCTGTTCGAGTACACTGTGGTTCCCACCCAGCCTGCGAGCTCTCCCTACACAGGAGGAATGGTGTGTGCCAGTGCCACTCACCATGGTGCCTGGCGTGGTGTCGGTTCATAGCTGGAGTACAGAACCAGGCTTCACAAAACAAGACTGGAGAAGCACACGTGGAGCTACACAGACAACTGTAGCATTGGCAGCTGTATTCAGAAACACCAAAAACTGGCTTGGAAGGTGTATAAACCCTCCCCATCTGCCTACTCTGGAATTTCATGCATTTTCCCAAGGTCATCCAAAAGCCTGCAGAGACTCTGGGCAGAGTGCCTGTATGTGCAGCTCTGCACACCATCTAAGTTATCCTTTCAGAGTTCAGACACAACCTGCATCACTTAAGTCAGCATTGCCGTTCCTTCTGACCCCTCTGCAACCGATCTCTTACAGACAACGCAGTTCTTCCTTTCCTCATGTAAGTGTGAATCCTTTGTATCTTAAAATGTCCCAAAGTGCTCGTAAGTCTAGCTTGGGTATAAACATTTAGCATGTTCTCCTACAGGACAAAAAAATCATAGAACACCAGGCTGGAAGAGACCTCAAGGATCATCTGGTCCAACCTTTCTTGGCAAAGGCACGGTCTAGGTAAGATGGCCCAACACCCTGTCCTGCTGAATATTGATTGAAAGTGTCCAATAATGAAATCCACCACTTTCTGGGGAGATTATTCCAGTGGCTGACTGTCTTCATTGTGAAAAATTTTCCTCTTGTGTCCAATTAGAATCTTCCCAGGAGTAACTTGAACCTGTTATCTCCCGTCTTTTTCACGTGACTCCCAGTCACTCACCCTGGTATTTTCTGTAAACATCTATGAAGTCCTTTTGGGTTTTAATCAGATTTGAAGCAACATTTCCAGAACAGATCTTTCTGAAAATATTTGGCTTTCTAAATTTCCTGTACTGCAGGAACAAAACCATGTACACCTTCTGCTGTCCCCTGCTAGGTGGGTGGATTACTCCTAATGAATGTCAGGAGTCTGAAAGCCTGGGATCTGGAAATCCTGTGGTATTCATGGGTGTAGCGAATGGTTAGGTGACAGTAATATTGCCATTTGACACAAGAGGGGTGTTAGTACCGAACCCCAATATCAGTTCCTGATGGCAATGGAAATTTAGCTATCAACTTGGAGGAGGCGGGGAGAAGATTTTGCTGTGAGGAACCGATGGCTTCAAACCACTGCTGTGAAGGCAACTTATCTCTCTGCCTAAGAAAGCAGATGTGATTTCCTAGAAATTTTTAAGATGCTACGTGCCAGGAAGTGTAAGACCTCGCAGCAGCTGTTTCAAAGATTCCTGTAAGCACGTCGCCCCTCGCGTAGTCTATAGATAGCAGGGCTCTTCTTCCATCATGTCACTGCTTAATGGGGACTTCAGTGCATCATCCAAAATCACAAATATTTACAAAATTACAAAATAATAGTCAAAAGCTCATTTTCCCCTCTTCGCTGCTTCGATGGGAGCCCTGCTGTTTCTTCCAGACGGTAAGTTGGCTTCTTGCCCAGACCATATATCTCTTATGACAGGCTCCTTAAGGACTGAATCGAAATGAAAGCCAAAAGAAATATGTCTTGCTAAGTGACACGAGAGTAACTTTCTAAGTCTGATTCCGAGCCCATTTTAACTGATTTTGCACGAATACCGCTCTGCTGGCTTTAACCGCGTTAATCCAGATTTGTACTGATGCAAGCAGAGAGCCCCAGCGCCTTTGACACTGGTACAAAAACAAATTTCTAAAAATGCTGATGTTGCAGGCAGTGACCTAGGCAGTATTTTAACAATTGTGTTCACATCTGGCCTCTGGAAGATTTCTCCGTTGTTTGTCTGCCTCGTTGTTAGCAGGGCCAAATCCAAATCGCCACGTTACCTTAGGTAAGGGGGGAGCATTCACTGTCTCTTACACCTCTTTGCTGCTAAGAGTTACACCAACAACTGATACCAAACCCACTGACTGAAACAGAATCATCTTCTACAGTCTTGATTGAGTTTTATATGAGGCTTTCAGGGTCAGGTTGTCCCCTGCTTCTGACACAGGTACCACAAGAACCGCGCACCTTTTCCAGGAGGTCTGAGAAGGGCAAGGAAGGGCTTAGACCAGGGTGTTGCTGGTGGTGGGAGAAAATAGCACCATCTCAAGGGATGTCAAAGCTTCTGCTGTTCTTCTTCTGCCTCTGCCAGAGATTGTTCAGAGTCAATGCTGTTCATCATCATTTTCCCCACCGAATACCCCAGCAATCCCTGGTAAAGAGAAGGACACCAGGGTAAACATTCAGCCTGCCTTGAGGATTGCAAGCACCTCTGAAGCTTGAGGTTGGATTCATAGAGAAAACAATCACATGATGCACCTACTATTTTCTTTCGGCTTTTGGTACTTTGTGTCATTTAGAAGGTGCATTTCTCATGCACTTCACAAGATACGTGGCTTTGCCTTCTCAAATACTCTCACCTTTAAAACTGGATTTTGCTTCGACCTGATCTAACGTAGGTTAACTCAGGGGAACTGTGTGCTGAAACAACCTCCAGCTCTATTTGTGTGAGTCTGGGCTCAGAGGTGGGCACAGTCTGTCTCTCTTATTTCTTTTTGGCTGAATAGAACTGGGACATTGTGCAGCAGCAGCACTGGGCCCACTGTGCCATTGCCTAGCAAAATCCTACTGAAATCCACGGCACAATGACAGCGCAGAAGACTTGATAGTGACGGATATTCTGTTGGGGAGGCACCAAATGGCAGCTTTGCAGCAGCACAAGGAAGCCTGATGCTGTGCACTGATACCAGTGTGACAGATAAGGTAACAGGCTGTCAGTCTGCTTTCACTCCCCGAGCATACCCTACAGTTTGTTTGGTGAGTACATCTTTCCTCATCTCTGTTCTCCTTTTTACCTCCCCCACCGAGCTGACAACAGTGTTGGTCCCATTCTTATTTTGGGAAGGCACCCTGACTGGAGCCTTTTTCTGTCGAGAGGAGAGAGTGCAATTTAACTGCTCTGTAACCGTCTGTTTCCATTCATTCCTGAGGTTTTCCAGCTGCCCACGAAAACAATGCACTGATACACTCTGTGTGGACTTGAACCGTGTCCAAAGCAAAGGGTTAGGTGGGGCCGGGAGATCTGGGGAGTGTTCTTTGTCCTGGAAAACAGAGCTGATATCGGCACGACACAGTCAGAAAGATGACGGTGGAGGAGCAGCCTGCTGATTGCCCAGCCCAAACATGGTTTACATGCCAGACTTTGGGGTCAACACCCAGCTCCTCACTAGGCAAATGTCAGGAGTACCAAACTCAAGCATCTAAGCACTGGGAGGAAAAATAAACTGAATTCCAAGGGGAGGGTTGATGCTGTGCTGTTACGGGTGTAAAGCAGACAAATTTCGTCAGAAAGGGTATAATATTTAGTTAATTTTACAGTTAAACTTGCTCCCTCGCTTTTTATCTTCCTTTTAATAAAGAAACATAAAGTGAGTAATAAAAAATGGTAACAGCGTAACTTCTTGATTTATACCACAGCAGATCTCAGGGAGAACTCCCTGTTGAGTTTGAGGGAACAGCCTGATTAAAAATTGATGCCACAATATGGTCTGTCTTAGCAACAACACTCATGAGTGAAATTCATCTCAGATATAAACCGTGACATTTAAAACGCCTGTTGGGCGAAGCTTGACCAGAAAAAATAATAATAATTGGTGCGTGTAGCTCTGGGGAATAAAGGCAATTGCTGTGCCACTTTATGGCATATCGTGCGTGAATCACTGGAGCTATTAAGTCTTCTGCTGCCTTTTTTCCTGGCCTCAAGAGGTTAACTTCTTCCCAAAGCCATTCACTGGGGTGGGAAATAAGAGTTGCGTGCGTGCGTGTGCCACAGAGCTGTGTCTGGTCTGGGTATGTGGGTGATCTGGATTTTGCCTTGTTTGCTTGAGAGACTCACTGGAGAGAATAATGAGGGGGTTCAAAGGAAGAATATTGTCTCTGCCAGAAGTGGTCTTTTAACCTGGCCTTTGCTTATTTGTTGGGGGAGATTACTCACAGGGGTCACCTGGCAAAAATGACTGGGAGTTGTGAAAGAAAGGGCCTCCTGCCAATTATTTAAGAGGGAGATAAATGGGGAAGAAACAGGAGAAAGAGCAGTGAGCTGGCTGCAGGGAGAGGGACATTTTGTGATTCAGAGAAGAAGCCAAGAACCAGGGCTGTAAAGGGAGGGAGAGGACCCTGAGCTCCTCAGAAGTCTCTGTGCTATATTCAGGTGGCATTCAAGCATGAATCGAAAGCTGAGGCAAAGAAAAAAGGCACAGGCACATATATATGCCCTGTGGAGCCCTTATGGTAGAGGTGGAGATCTAGGAAGGGGTAAGCAGAGGGCACTGGAGTGACGTGGGGATTGGCACTGCTTCTGGAGGTGGAGGGCAGCTGGTCTTCCCCATCCCACTTTCAAAGAGGGGCAAAGGGAGCCTATCCTTACTTTGCAAACCCTGAGACCAGGAGGCTTAGGTGAGTTGCTCACTGGTTATTTGTTCGCTTCTTCCAAAGAGATACTCTGAGGCTGATAGAAGGGAGGGTGCTTCTGAGATACCCCCCTAAATCTCAGCCTGGGCTGTTGTGAAGCCGGCAGGGACCTTCTGGGGCCAAAGCAGGGCGGGCTCCCAGAGAATTTGGCCTTGAGCATGCCAACAAGGAAAGCTGTTGCGAGGCAGCAGCGATGCACCCACTGAGATCCAAGGACAATGAAAATATACAGACCCAGCACAGCTCCCTGCAGCTTACACCACTTTGACAAAACATCTGCTTGCCCGAAATGAAATCCCTCCCCTGTTCTAAGCAGATACACTTCCCCCTGAAACAGCAATGGGAGCTGCTGCATCTGCTCGCACCACGGCCGGGCTTCAGCCCCAGGAGGATGAGGCCTTCGCTAAATCAGGCCAAGCTGCCTTATCTTACACTCTCCCGTGAATAACTTGTCTTATTACACCTCTTTACACAAGCGCCAAACCCCAAGCAGGCAGGAAAGCCGTCCAAAATGTAGAAGAATTATGACGGAGGCTCAAACATCACAGGGTTTTGGAAAGGTTATTCATTTAGGGGAAAAAAAACAAACACCCAAATTAAAAAAAAAAAGCAACAACCATGAATGTGGAAATCAAACTCTCTGGCAGCATTTGTGAGATGATAATCATGCTGATTAAGTGTTCGAGCCTCAGGATATGCTGGGAACGGCGCTAGGACCTAGAAAATTACCACCCCATGCTTTTGGAAGACAGCTGCAGGCTCTTCCTGTTCTGCTCTGTAAGTGATCCATCTCCTCTCACAGATCTGTTCATTTTGGATGCAGTTGCTCAAAATATGCATTACTTATGGTCATATAGATAAATACAAAGGGGATTAGCGGTTGTGCTGTTAACCCTTCAGATCCCTATTAGGCTGAGCCGTGCAACAAGGAAGCGAAACTTTCAAAGTCTGGTTCTACCTACAACTGACTTTGACAAAGCCAAGTTGCATTAGCCAAGGAAATTAATCTTAGGCAATATACTTCTCTCTCCTCTCCAAATTTGGCAATGGCCTCTGCTACTGTTTGCTAATGGGAAAGGTGCTCGTGGTGGAGGAGAGAAGCTGATCAAAACAAAGGCCTTGATGCACTTCCAGCCTTAAATTTGATAGACCATTTTCATCTAATCAGTGTTCTGCAAGGGTGTTAGTGAGTATCTGATGTCTAAGGCATAGACATAAATTCCCAGCAAGTTACAATGGCACAGAGGCATCAGGAGGAGAGAATCAGGACTAAGGAGATGCTGTTTACTTTGGTCAGCTGCCCTGGGACTTCTCTTCCCCCTTCCTCAAGCATGAATTTCACAACTAAACCACTGAAATGATAAAATCAATAGCTACTTTGCAGAGGCACTACTGAAATATGCAGTCTTGCAGCTCTTGGACAGAAACAGAGATGTGAAGAGTGGCTTTTAACCATATAGGAACGTACGCATGCTGTGGGCCACCTGTTTGGCTGCAGTAAATCAGTGCTGCCGAGCTAAACAAACTCGACTGAACTACTTGGTTTGCTTGATGAGCCTGTTCTCCACCAAGCTCCTCAGCCAGTGTCCCTCTGGGAGAGGCTGCAGTAGCCAACGCTCAGCTCTGAGCCTGCCCTAATTCACGCTAATTGGCACTGGCTGCCTTCGACGCCGGGTAATCACACTTTGTAACTAGGAAATCAGGGCTTCTCTGTCATTGCTGCACCCAGCAGAAGTCAAGAACAGCAAAGGACTCAGAGTGACACCTCCTGACACAGTTTTGGGTCTTTTCCATACAAGCTAAAGTGATCTGCTGCATCTTTCAACGGGTGATTTGGACCCACATGGAAAAGTCACCAATTTAAATGCTTTTCTTATTGTTGTTATTACTATTATTCGTACTACTGTTATTTTGCCCTCCTGGGGAGGTGACGTGGAAGGAACATCTCAGGAAATCAGTGCAAGCATTGAGACACTGGAGTAACCTGTGCCTTCCCCCAGAGCTTCTGTCATCTTGACAGCAAGTTTCTGCTAATGAATCAAATGTCAATTTAAAAGAAAAAGAAAGATGAAAAAAAAGTATCTACCTCAAGAACTGGAACAAGGGAGACCCTGTCTGATACTTCTTTCCAGCCAAAGAACTCTATAATAGCAAACTATTAGACAGATCCCAGACCTGGGGGGTTGTTTCAAAGTTTTTGGATTCCTGCCAGACTTTTTTTGTGTTTGTATCTGCAAACCTGCACTGTCTGAATGCAGCTGAAAAGAAGAACCACTCGGTGCAATCAGAAGTTTTTCCAGTACCATGGAAATCTCTATTTCCGATGGGATGTGTGATCCTTAATTGTCAAGGGAGCTGGCTGTTAAATACCATTTATTAATAAATTGTGAGAGAAGTCTGAAATATTTGAAAAGCAGATTGTCAGCTCTGTAGTTAGACCTGAAATGATAAATGCCAGAAGTCAAAATAGTGTTTGCCTGATTTTTCTGTCAGTCTCTCTTTTTGAAAGGTAGATGACAAATGAATCTGTTCCCAACCCTCAGTGAAAAAAAAAAAAAAGTTCTATTATTTTCAGAAAAATATTTTCAAAGGGCAAGTCAATAATAGCAGGATACTTGCAAAATAAAACCTTTGGAATCCTGTTATTATTATTATTATTATTGTAGATTCAGATGACTCAAGCGTTATTATTTTCTTCTTGCATTACTAGCCAAGAAAACCAATGACAAACACATAAAGCCCTGCAAATCTCAGCAGTTTTGATTTCCACTTACGTTGCTGGAGCAGCTGTTAGACTCACATAGTTTAGCAGGTCAGCTCTGCATGTGGACTGGCCCACACTGTGCTTTGTCTTCTTGAAAAATTCAGCTTGATTTAAGAGCAGGATTCCTGTACAGCCTACCCTGCAGAACTAGGTTATAGTATTAGGCACGTTGCTCAGTTATGTGCTGGTACCTTATGGCATATATAGCACATAGCACTGGTTCA
This sequence comes from Todus mexicanus, assembly GCA_013389965.1. Lineage (NCBI taxonomy): Eukaryota > Metazoa > Chordata > Aves > Coraciiformes > Todidae > Todus > Todus mexicanus. The sequence continues at coordinate 2,658 of WEIS01006704.1, read as the reverse complement.
TGTACAGGTAAGAGACTTGTTTTGATGGTGGTTACCTTTTTTACAAGGAGTCACATGGAAAAGTCAAGGGGTGATGGGTATAAGTTACTCCTGGGGAGACTCCGATTGGACTCCAGAAGAAAATTTTTCACCATGAGAACAGTTAGACCTTGGAATAATCGCTCAAGGGAAGTGATGGATTCCCCTACATTGGACACTTTTAAGGTTCAGCTTGACAGGGTGCTAGGCCAGCTCATTTAAACTGTGTTTCTTTACCTTGAAAGGCTGGACTAGATGATCCTTGAGGTCCCTTCCAACTTGGCATTCTATGGTTCTATGATTCTGTGATTCTAAAGTATGCCAGAAAGAGGTCCCTTCCACGGTCACTTTTGCTATTGCTCTCTCTAAGCTGTTGGTTTCCAACAGCACAAAAAAATGCAAGGGGAAAGTCAGCTGAAACCACAGAGTCTTGCCCATTTATGAGTCAGGATCATTCACCCACCTGCCCATCACCATGATCACGGGGCAGCAATGTCAAAGCTTAGAAGCACCTCTCCCAAGACATGAATAAACCTGTGCTGACCATGAGCGGGTTGTTTCGTCCGGTGTGGTGTCTTGTGGGGAAGGAGTTACACGGCTCTCTTACCCCGTCACAGATAATGAGCCACGCTGATGACCACCAAGAACTAGTCACACGAGAAAACAGCTCTCTTAGTTTACACCAAGCTAAACAAACTGAGTGGCAACAGCCCAAACCGGCTGCAAGGAGTTAAGCAACTTTTTCAAAAAATGCAGTTTATCCATGAAATAGCGGGGACTGATCCTTCACCATCCCAGACGTTGGAGGGTCCTAGCAAAAGCACACACAACCATTCTGGAAGCGTTCAGTGTGTTTGGGACTGTGGGAGTGCAGGTGTGAATGCCTACACAAAGTGCGGATTTACCGCAAGCCACTGGAGACCGTCATATTTAAAGAAGGAATTTACATTAACAATTTCAATATGATTTCATGTTTGCGTCACGCACAATTTGACTGAATACACTGGTACATTCCTCCATATGTTAACATGCTTATACTGGGACAGCTTGACTTGATTACAAACATATTGAACCACGTAAAGATGGTCAACAGTCCACAGAAATCATGGTGCACCCATTTGCTCTTGCTTCAGTGTTTCTGTTGCTCCATGGAAAATTAATACACATTTTATTTCTCTCCTTTTCCACTTTCTTCCCTGTGGGTTTAGTTTTCTTCATAGCCACCTGTAAGTACGGGAACAGCTCAAATTGGGTGGGATGTTATTGCACCTCCTCTGCTGATTGAATGGCTGCTCTTGGAACAAGAGGACACCAAGTTACATGAGTCCCAACCACTGGAGGTTGATTTAACCAAATTTAACCTCTCCCATAAACCAGATGATTTAAAATTAAGAACAAAACAGATCACCGTTTTCAGTGCTGAAGATGCTGACTGCATCAGACAGGTATTAAATGATTCAAGGACTTGTTAGCTATATCAGATTTACTCCTGGGCAAGAGTGTGTGCCCATGGATAGTGAAAATTAAAAAGCCAAACCTGTTTTCACCCAAGTTACTTTTCCCTTGACTCCAATACAACAGGAAAACGAAAGCTAAAAACAAAGCAGGCAAAGCATGGGAGCCAGCATGTCTGTTAATGCTTCTGGAGTACTAAGATGTGTCCCCTCTATGTTTTCACCCTGTCAGTGCTTAGGCTTTTACAGTGACCTTGACTCTCCTCCTGGTGCCAGGGGTCTGAGATGTCCTCTGGAGCTGTTCGTTTCCTTTCTGCAATCAAAGAGGTCACTGTTGAGCAAGACTTTCTACTTACAGAACTAATAAACCAGCTATAGCAGACACCAAGGAGTGAATTCATTTTTACCAGGTCCAGCGAGGTGTCTCTAGGGGAGGAGACAAGAAAGCACAGGAAGGTGTGAGCATTGGGCAGCCTCAACAGCAGGATAACGCCTCGAAATCCCCAGGGAAGGGAGGTGGCTGTGCAGCCCATTCGCCTGTGCAAGCAGTTAGTAGAGATTCATCCGAGCTACAACAGCATCAAACTTGCCAGCAGCGGATAAGTCAGCAGTTTCCTCCTCGCCTTCGCTATATATACATGCACGGGGTAGTACAGCAATGCAGAAGTGCTGCACTTGCTCAGATATCTTCCAAAGATTCATTTGAAAGAGGTATTCCATCAAATTCCCACATTATCCGGCTACAGAAAAAGGACATTGGTGTACGCAGGCGTTCTGGCAGGAGCTGGTTGCTTCGGGGCCAGATGTAATTCAGAGTTATTCTATGGTTCACACTGCAGCAGCCTGGCCAAGCCCAGTAATGCTGATTGTTAGGGCTTTCCTGGTTTTCCAGATGGAGCTGATTTCATTTAGTTCTCTCTTGTAATTACCAACTCGTCTCTTTTGTTCTTTTCTGAATCTTTGTTTTATCTCTAGCATTTTGTGGAATAGTTTCCGATTTACCTAATCCAACACTTGCCTCCTTGGCGCACGTAGCAGAACTCATTCAGCCATACAGTTTAATGATGTGCAGCTCGAATCTCTGCTGCACAATCTCACATTCACTTCACATCAAGCTGGCATCTTTGTCATTTATATTTTATATGCTATAAACTCACAAATCATACCGTTTTATACCAGAGCAATG